>CAUJRU010004717.1:0-11913 GCA_963277665.1 Viscum album
AAGAAATGAAGGAATTAAGGAGGTTGAATGCATAAGTACTTCAAGGTAGTATTCCTCCTAAGCATGCTAGAGTCAGTCAACCAAGGGAATTTGTTGCAGCTACTAAGATGGATCAAGAGTATCTGTAGAGACCCGAATCTTATCGTACATGGACATTACATTACTTTTGCGGAATACTTAGTACATAACAAAAACACACACGCAAGGATCGTAATAGTTTAGTGTCTTTGGAAACTCGGAACGTAATCTTCTAATCGTGGTGAAAGATCTTCAACATCTCCCGTAAAGATCTTCCCTTTTTTTTTACCTAAAACCTTTATTTATATCCTGGGGAAAAGAAAACATAAAAGGGTGAGCTCAAATGCTCAGTAAGGGTATACAAAAGAAATAAAAATCATATCATATCTTTTTGAAAATCATAACCTGCAAAAGAGATCATAATATCTTAACATGTAACAAATCATAGAAGTGAAAATGAGATCACCATAATCATAACATGAAACTTGAAACTTTGTGGCATGCACACATAATCATGGAAAATCATTTCTTGTTAGTCATCACTCATTGCCAAGACTATCTTAGTGGACAAAGTCCCTTTCTGAATCGAGTAACCCTCGTTTCAGTCCTGTTTCACTGAACCGGTATAACCTACCATTCCAGCCATGTCTATCTCATGAGATATAAAATCTTTACCCAATGAATTGGAGGGAGATATAGGTCCCACCCATCTTATAATGAATCCTTTCTTATGTGTGCCACATAATCATAAAACATACATCATCCCATAACACATGTAACAAAAATGGGATTCTTGAAACATCATGACATCATAAATCAATTCATATAAGATAAAGGAATTCATAAAAATGTTTCCATCACAACCTAATCAAATCCATGTAATAATAGGGATAAAAACAGAACCCTTTTATTATCTTAGATGGAAAATAATTTTGATAAAATACTTGAACTCCATTCTTGAGGAAAATATCCTTTCTACTTTAAAAACATTTTTTTCCTTTCATAACATGTCATATGACTTTAAAATAAAAGAAGTTGATTAAAAATAAACTTGAAAACTTGTAAAGGAAGCTACTTGGAAATAATGTTTTAAAAATCCATTCATGCCGTATAAGTTAAAAAAAACATTCTTCGTACTTTTGTCGGAAAAGTCAAAAAGTACCTCGTAAGAAAAATGACAAAAGATTCCTTTCATTTCTTTTACTAAAAACTCACTGAAGGGTAAAGTTGGATTTAAAAAAAATTGTAGGTCGATGGAAATAATATTAAATATTGAGGAAACATGGATGTGGATGATAAAATACACCCCAGTAAATGCCAAAGTATAAACAATCTCGGATAAAAATGAGATTGTGATATTTCCCTTACCTTAGGTCCAATTTGCTTCGTATGTTTCCGAACCTCCTCTTCTTTGAAGTGCCTCTTTGAGACCTCCTCTTAGGGCACTAGAATTGGTCTTTGAGGAAGACCAGAACCTCTAGGATGTTGCTAGGGAAGTGGAGAAGAGATTTTGGCAGGGGTTGGCCGAGCTTGAGTGCTCAAATTGGTGTGAGGAGGAGGGGGAGGAGGTGTCCTTTTATAGGGGAGGAGAGGGGCACCTTAGGAATATCTCAAAATATTATTTTATATTAAAGTCAAAATCGGTTTATAATGGTTCCAAAGGGTATTATTTCGAAGCTAAAGTGGGGATGGGTCGAAATCCTATCAACCAATAGAATTTAGACAAGTTTAGGATATTATTTTAACCTTATCAATTAGATTTAACTCTAAGTTAAATAATTTAACTTTTACCATGTCTTTTTGTTTTCTTTCACTATATGGTTAATACACTTACTATAACATTCCAAACGAACCCCAAATTGTTTATTATTAATATATATATCCTTATCTAAGTCATTTGGCCGAACCTTAGATTTTTAGGAATACAATAACAATTAATAATATAATATTTGATTTAAAAACTATTTTGTGTCAATTTTGACACTATTTGATATATGATTTTTGTGAAAGTCCTAACAGAATTAAATGTTCGAACCAAGTTGATTAAATCAACATTAATATATCATAGTAACCTATAAAATTAGTGGAATTCATAAAAAATCTCAAATTACATTTATTTTATTATGTCAATATTTCATTAATAAGATAATTACTGCATCATCGTTGTGTCATAAATAAATTAAATTATTTGATGTCTAAAAATTACAAATAAAATACCATCATGTAGGAAATCTTTTTATCTTTCTAATGAATATTTACAATCGAATTTATCTTCTGTATAACCCCATATTAAAAATGATTTACTTATTAAACTTTGATTTTAACTATTTTAACCTTTCTTTAAATAAATTAATAATAAATGTCCTAATCTAATCCAAGTGGGCCTAAATGGTCATATTTTATTCCTAAGTTTGTTTTTGGTCGAATTACACTTGTCCAATAGAATTAGGACATGTGTTAGGGTAATAGTAATATCATATTTACCCTTAGTTACCATATTTACTATTAACCGCGGTAAAAAAAGTAAAAAGTTACTATTCACCAAAAAATTATTTTCATCTCATTGAACCACATTTTAGTCCTTGATATTAACCGTGTCTCTCGGATTTTCGAAATTCCATTCACAGAAGCGGCAAAATTAAGTTTTATGAAAAATTCAGTTTTTTTAACTACCACTTAGTAGTTTCACTATTCATCAAAAATTGATGTTTTTCAGAACAATGCCAAAATTTCATCCTAAGCTATATTTCATATTCCGAATTCAAAAATGAAATCTCTTTTACCAAATTCATAACATAGAAGTTGCATTAATTAATTTTATAATTAAATCCTGCTGTTAAAATAAATAGCGTGTTTTTAGGAAACAATATATATCAAAAGATTGACACTTGATTATGTCTGGTTTAAATGTGAAATTACAACCAATGACCAACATTGTATTAAATTGTAAAAATATATTCTAAATATACTTTAAAACCACTCAAATTAATAATTTATCACTATTAATTATTTCGATTAAAAAAGTTGTTTTTAATTATAATTTAGTAATTTTCACTATTCATCAGAATATGAAAGTTATCCGAAAAGTACCAAAATTTCACCTTAGGCTAAATTCGATACTCCGAATCCAAGAATGAAGTTCATTTTGAAAAATAAGATTCACAGAATTTTAAGAAGTGGTTATTACTATTCATAACGGCTAGTTTTAATAATATTTTAATAGCACATCGTTGTTTAGTGAAACTCGGTATTGCGTATTACACACGCTATCGAGGAAGGTCGCGATTGCGTGTAATGCAAGGCAAGACAAGGATGCGTGTTGTGCAAGCTCCTTTTGGTGTAGCATACAACACAAGGCATTAATAAAATTAAAAAGAATATTTTTTTATAAAATCTTGGGCTGTTACATTCTACCCCCCTTAAAATGAATTTCGCCCTCGAAATTCGTCGGGGTTATAAATGGTTTACTATTCGAAAGTTTCTTTAATAAAAACCCACATCGTAAAAAGGAATATCAAAACCAATCTTTAAAAACAAAAGTATGAAACGTAACGGTTACCCAAATAAACTAATCATTGGGTTTCCACATAGGTGAAAATATGGATATGGAAGAGAAATCTAACCATCATGTTCTGATGGAGAGTGGTAGAGAACATGGCTATGGAAAAGCCAGTAATCACAAATCCATAGATTTGTGATGATATAAGGTACCATCTGATTCATCAGGTATAAGATCACTAGGACAACATTTTTGGTTTTCAAGATCATTTCCTAAAGTTGAAATTTTGAATTAGAATAAATACTTACTTTATTTTGGTACAATCTCACTGTTGTTCGTGCCTTGAACAATTTCCACTTCATCTCTTAAATAAATGAAGTTGAATTTGTTATTCGTGAAGTGTTAGCAGATCATGTGATAGAATGACGGGTCATTCCATCTGTCTCAAACAAAAGGTTAGCAAAAATTATATGCATAAATCGATCTATAGTGAGATTAATCATATATGGTTCCTAAAATGGACTTATACTTCATATATCATACTGCTTAATATAATAAAACTAGTTTCTACTAAACAGGGACTTCCTGTAGGTCAGTGGTAGGCGATAAAGGCCAGTAGCACTTCGGTTGTGGGTTCGATTCCTACAGCCTTGTCCGAAGCGATGGGTTGTCGCCCGTCCTGCAGGTTGTCCTTTTTCTAAAACTACATTACTATAACATCCCATCAATAATATCGAAAAAAAAACTTCTATCCTTAAACAATAATCACTTATGTCCAACATAATCCATTTCAATCTTTAGGCTTATCCATAATACTGCAGTCCATTCTCATAATATAGTGAAAACGATTACCAGAGATTTAATACCATCGTTGATCCCCATATATCATAAGATATGTTTTGTTGGTCACATTCTAAACATTCAAAGTCCTTAATCATGTATTCTCTTGAATACCTTAGTGAAAACATGAATGCAGTTAAAAGTTAACACTTTCCACATACCAAAATCCTCAAAATTCTATATACTCAATCCATGATATCACTTAGTCCTTATATCAATCATGAGCTCATGAATACTATTAAACATTTCATTTTCACGTCTTCATTGTGCGCATATCATCTTATTTCCAAAAAAATATCTCAATCACTTTGAATACCACATCAATAAATATTGCAATACTCAATGATACAACATTATTTTGGAATCCCATTACATAAACGCTTAATCATTCCACCACATCGTTATCATATTCAACATCGCCAATAGTGATCGCATGTGACTTCCCTTTGTCCTTTGCCTTCAGTGGTTGCTCATGTTGATCATCACTAACCCTTGGATTAGGGCAATTATTAGCATAATGCCCCATTTCCTTGCACTTGAAGCATTGAAGTGTTGGTGGTGCGTTCTCTGCAGTGTTTGCTTTATTCACATCATTAGAAACCCTTTTTCCATTACTTCGACACTCAGCTGCTCGATGACCTTCTTTTCCACACTTAAAACATTTTCTAGTTCCTTTAAGACAATCTCCACCATGCTTCTTTCCACACTTTGTGCATAAGGAAACATTCATCTTCTTTTCACCATTATTATGAGATTTCTCCTTGAACTCCATCTTTCGTTTCTTGTCAAAACCATGAGATGGATATGTAACACCAACTTCCATTTCTACCTTGATAGCACAATGCACAATTTCTTCATAGCTACTGAAGTCTCTTATAGCTAATGCCCTTCGAAGACTTGGTTTTAAGCCACTGAAAAATCGATCAACTTTACTTTCAGGTTGGATGATAATGCCAGATGCATACCTTGCAAGTCTTGTAAAATTCGCTTCGTATATACCAACAGATTCATCATCCTTCTGCTTCAGCTCAATAAACTCCTTTTCCATCTTTGTTCGAAGAATACGAGGGAAGTACTAACTGAAAAACAAGTTCTTGAACTCGTCCCATTCCATGGACTCAATTTCATCCCTTGGCCTCGTATTCTTGATAAGATTCCACCATTGATCAGCTTCACCTTCCAAACGATATACTGCTAAGATGACTTTATCATGTTTAGAACATTGAAGAACTGAAAATATCTTTTCAGTGGTACTGATCCATTGTTCAGCAACAAGTGGATCGGAAGTCCCACTGAAAGAAGGTGGACGTTGCCTCATGAAGGACTCAATAGAATATTGTTCCCTTCTCTGCTCATTTGGAAGTCCAGAATGATTCATAGCTTGTGTAAGTATAGCAATAAGATTTTTCACTCCATCTCCCATAACATTTGTTTGTTCAGGAGGGAAATCATTGCATTGTCCATTGCATTGATCAACACGGTTCCTTCGGGTTCCAGCCATCGTCTAAAACCCAAAAAGAATAGTGTGAGAGGCAAAAATCATGCTAGGGAAAACAACATAATAAAGGGGGAGTACCTTCAATATCCAACATCTTAGATTTAATTCTATGATCGTTAGCGTAATTCTATTACTATAACCTATACGTATACTTATCCCTAAGGACATCCCTAGACATACCATAGAAATATCTCTAGGGATCTCACTAACGTTTTCGCATCCTAGTTTCCAAAGGTTGACTAAACCTTTCCTCTGATACCAACTGTAGAGACCCGAAGCTTATCGTACATGGAAATTACATTACTTTTGCGGAATACTTAGTACATAACAAAAACACACACGCAAGGATCGTAATAGTTTAGTGTCTTTGGAAACTCGGAACGTAATCTTCTAATCGTGGTGAAAGATCTTCAACATATCCCGTAAAGATCTTCCCTTTTTTTTTTACCTAAAACCTTTATTTATATCCTGGGGGAAAGAAAACATAAAAGGGTGAGCTCAAATGCTCAGTAAGGGTATACAAAAGAAATAAAAATCATATCATATCTTTTTGAAAATCATAACCTGCAAAAGAGATCATAATATCTTAACATGTAACAAATCATAGAAGTGAAAATGAGATCACCATAATCATAACATGAAACTTGAAACTTTGTGGCATGCACACATAATCATGGAAAATTATTTCTTGTTAGTCATGACTCATTGCCAAGACTATCTTAGTGGACAAAGTCCCTTTCTGAATCGAGTAACCCTCGTTTCAGTCCTGTTTCACTGAACCGGTATAACCTACCATTCCAGCCATGTCTATCTCATGAGATATAAAATCTTTACCCAATGAATTGGAGGGAGATATAGGTCCCACCCATCTTATAATGAATCCTTTCTTATGTGTGCCACATAATCATAAAACATACATCATCCCATAACACATGTAACAAAAATGGGATTCTTGAAACATCATGACATCATAAATCAATTCATATAAGATAAAGGAATTCATAAAAATGTTTCCATCACAACATAATCAAATCCATGTAATAATAGGGATAAAAACAGAACCCTTTTATTATCTTAGATGGAAAATAATTTTGATAAAATACTTGAACTCCATTCTTGAGGAAAATATCCTTTCTACTTTAAAAACATTTTTTTTCCTTTCATAACATGTCATATGACTTTAAAATAAAAGAAGTTGATTAAAAATAAACTTGAAAACTTGTAAAGGAAGCTTCTTGGAAATAATGTTTTAAAAATCCATTCATGCCGTATAAGTTAAAAAAAACATTCTTCGTACTTTTGTCGGAAAAGTCAAAAAGTACCTCGTAAGAAAAATGACAAAAGATTCCTTTCATTTCTTTTACTAAAAACTCACTGAAGGGTAAAGTTGGATTTAAAAAAAATTGTAGGTCGATGGAAATAATATTAAATATTGAGGAAACATGGATGTGGATGATAAAATACACCCCAGTAAATGCCAAAGTATAAACAATCTCGGATAAAAATGAGATTGTGATATTTCCCTTACCTTAGGTCCAATTTGCTTCGTATGTGTCCGAACCTCCTCTTCTTTGAAGTGCCTCTTTGAGACCTCTTCTTAGGGCACTAGAATTGGTCTTTGAGGAATACCAGAACCTCTAGGATGTTGCTAGGGAAGTGGAGAAGAGATTTTGGCAGGGGTTGGCCGAGCTTGAGTGCTCAAATTGGTGTGAGGAGGAGGGGGAGGAGGTGTCCTTTTATAGGGGAGGAGAGGGGCACCTTAGGAATATCTCAAAATATTATTTTATATTAAAGTCAGAATCGGTTTATAATGGTTCCAAAGGGTATTATTTCGAAGCTAAAGTGGGGATGGGTCGAAATCCTATCAACCAATAGAATTTAGACAAGTTTAGGATATTATTTTAACCTTATCAATTAGATTTAACTCTAAGTTAAATAATTTATCTTTTACCATGTCTTTTTGTTTTCTTTCACTATATGGTTAATAAACTTACTATAACATTCCAAACGAACCCCAAATTGTTTATTATTAATATATATATCCTTATCTAAGTCATTTGGCCGAACCTTAGATTTTTAGGAATACAATAACAATTAATAATATAATATTTGATTTAAAAACTATTTTGTGTCAATTTTGACACTATTTGATATATGATTTTTGTGAAAGTCATAACAGAATTAAATGTTCAAACCAAGTTGATTAAATCAACATTAATATATCATAGTAACCTATAAAATTAGTGGAATTCATAAAAAATCTCAAATTACATTTATTTTATTATGTCAATATTTCATTAATAAGATAATTACTGCATCATCGTTGTGTCATAAATAAATTAAATTATTTGATGTCTAAAAATTACAAATAAAATACCATCATGTAGGAAATCTTTTTATCTTTCTAATGAATATTTACAATCGAATTTATCTTATGTATAACCCCATATTAAAAATGATTTACTTATTAAACTTGGATTTTAACTATTTTAACCTTTCTTTAAATAAATTAATAATAAATGTCCTAATCTAATCCAAGTGGGCCTAAATGGTCATATTTTATTCCTAAGTTTGTTTTTGGTCGAATTACACTTGTCCAATAGAATTAGGACATGTGTTAGGGTAATAGTAATATCATATTTACCCTTAGTTACCATATTTACTATTAACCGCGGTAAAAAAAGTAAAAAGTTACTATTCACCAAAAAATTATTTTCATCTCATTGAACCACATTTTAGTCCTTGATATTAACCGTGTCTCTCGGATTTTCGAAATTCCATTCACAGAAGCGGCAAAATTAAGTTTTATGAAAAATTCAGTTTTTTTAACTACCACTTAGTAGTTTCACTATTCATCAAAAATTGATGTTTTTCAGAACAATGCCAAAATTTCATCCTAAGCTATATTTCATATTCCGAATTCAAAAATGAAATCTCTTTTACCAAATTCATAACATAGAAGTTGCATTAATTAATTTTATAATTAAATCCTGCTGTTAAAATAAATAGCGTGTTTTTAGGAAACAATATATATCAAAAGATTGACACTTGATTATGTCTGGTTTAAATGTGAAATTACAACCAATGACCAACATTGTATTAAATTGTAAAAATATATTCTAAATATACTTTAAAACCACTCAAATTAATAATTTATCACTATTAATTATTTCGATTAAAAAAGTTGTTTTTAATTATAATTTAGTAATTTTCACTATTCATCAGAATATGAAAGTTATCCGAAAAGTACCAAAATTTCACCTTAGGCTAAATTCGATACTCCGAATCCAAGAATGAAGTTCATTTTGAAAAATAAGATTCACAGAATTTTAAAAAGTGGTTATTACTATTCATAACGGCTAGTTTTAATAATATTTTAATAGCACATCGTTGTTTAGTGAAACTCGGTATTGCGTATTACACACGCTATCGAGGAAGGTCGCGATTGCGTGTAATGCAAGGCAAGACAAGGATGCGTGTTGTGCAAGCTCCTTTTGGTGTAGCGTACAACACAAGACATTAATAAAATTAAAAAGAATATTTTTTTATAAAATCTTGGGCTGTTACAGTATCCTCCTTTACCAGCACACCCTCATAGGTCTAATCCTATGGTTCAGGTGCAACAACAACCGGTGGTATTATCCTCAGTTGCAGTACCAGCCACCACATCTATCCAAGCTCCAGTTATTGCACCTTCTCAGGTCCAAGCTCAACCATATGTTTCTAAAAAGATAATAACTACCATTGAGTCATTAACAGCTCCATTGGAAGCTATAGAAGGAAAGCATGCACCGGTTCAACCGGAGAAGAGAGCATACCCTGAATGGGTAGACACAATTCCTCCCCCATCAAATTTTTCAAGCACCACATTCCCAAAATTTAATGGTTCGGGAGACCCAGAGCAACACTTACCACATTTTGTTTCTCATTGCGATCCTATGATGGTAACCCCTCATCAAAAATAAGCAGTTAAGCTTAGGTGTTTTGTACAGTCTTTACAAGGGCCTGCTTTTGTCTGGTATACAAGCTTACAATCCCGGCCAATTACTGGATGGGAGGATCTCCATCAATGATTCCTTCTTCAATTCATCTCAACGTTGCCAAAGAAAATAGTTTTTGATCATAAAAATTATAAGCAAAGGGAGAATGAAAGGGTTTCAGATTTCATTGCTCGTTGGAAGGGATTAACATATTTCCTGATCTTAGCACTCCCTCAAGAAGAGTTGCTATCGATCTATGTGGAAAATCAGTGTGATGAATTATACACACCATTGATCCCAGTGAAATACACATAAGGGTTTTGAGACCTTACATAGATCACTCTACATATTGAAGACTCTCTTACGAAGACTAAGGATAAAACTCATGTAATTCCATCAGCTCCATGAAGGACAATGGGTAAAACACAAACTGCTATAGTTACGCTTAAACAAGAACCTGTGCCTGCTTCTACTTCAGAACCTTCATCTTATCAAAGGGCTCTACCTCATGAGCATCAACAATAGATGTCGTTTTATCAAGATGATCAAATAGGTGAAATACGGAAACAATTTGAGGATCTGAAGAGAAAATCTTACTCTTTCCAAAATGAACAAGTTCCTGGTTACTTCATTTTGGCTCTGGAAAATAATTTGGTTCAGTTTCCAAGGCCCAAAGCCCTAACAAGGAAGGAGATGAAGGTCATCCAAACTATTTCCCATTTCATCAGATGTTGGGGAATCCCATTCAGGAGTGTTTTTTCTTCAAAGACCTCCTTCAAAAGATGGTGGACTCGGGGCAAGTCAAACTGAAAGGTTCTTGATCGCGTTGTCAAGCATGTCAAATTAGTTGTTTAATTTTGACTAGAATTTCATCAGTATAGCAGAAACCCTAGGTCGTCTCTCGACGGAGCCTTAGATCATTAATTTAAAAAGTAGGTTTTGATTAAAAAATTAGAAGGTGAATGAATTTTTGTAAAACATGGGTGTTTGATGATTAAAGATGAAATAGAAAATGACAGCGATAAAACAATGTAGAGATTAACAGAATTAATTAAGCGTGATCAACCCGGGGTACTCTCATGATGTTTATCCTTCATCGCTTCATGATACATGGTTATGATCTTTTAATCCCTAGTTTGTAACATCTAGAACCATAATGTTACTGATTTTATACTAGGATAGCTCATAGGGTTCAGTCAAAAACACAAAATGATTCACCGGACACCGCGGATGATTGGGTGAATTGTGTTTGACTTCATAACAGAAACTCACCAAGGCAACACATGAAGAACTCGATGCGTTGTCCAGATTATTCTCTAACAAATACAGATGATTCTCTATCAATGAAGAACCTCAAATACATATAAAATATTCTCTATATCTCATACATATTAATCATCGATATTCAGATCTTAAGAAAATATCATTTTCATATGTGGTAGTATAATCAGGATTCATGAACCTAACTTAAATCTATAAAGAGAGTCCCAGAGTATACAATAATTCCCCCCCAAAAGGTGTGATGAGTCCGACCTCCCATCATCTTTACCAATGAAAATTCATAATCCTCATCGGTCCACAACTAATGAGCACCTACCTTTGGAAAGTAGGTCAAAATGGATATAGAATCATTGGAAGTTTCTAGTTCTATGAACAAACCCGTTATAAACAGATTGGAATGTGTGAACCATAAGAAAAAATGGTCATCCCCATTTCTAGAGGAAACAATTAGATAATGGGGAAAAAAGGCCTTCATGTAGGAATAAATAAAAATAAAGAAAAAATAAAGGAAACTCCAAACCCAAATATGTTTAAGGATGAATATGTTGTTCTAGAATTTCTAGGGGATGGATAATACTCAAACAGTAAACTCCAAACATATATACATACATAACCATAAACCCAAGCAATTGGGTATTTCCAAATCAAAGGCTATATATCTCAATAATATGTTTGATTTAATAAAATTGTTTACCAAATTATTAATACCAATTATGATATTTATTCTATGGATCCTTTATGGTTGTTTTCTCATTGTTCAATTGGAAAGGATCATATTTTCAATAATGTGGAGTAGA
>CAUJRU010004718.1:0-11906 GCA_963277665.1 Viscum album
TGTACGATTGACTAGGACCAAGCAACCTATAGATCTACCTTATCAAATCTTGTTCCCTAGAACTTAGGTTGCTTCTTTATGTCAATCACTGGAGAATGAATTTCATCTTGGTCTAAACTAACTTGAAGACCAATGTCTATTTTCTATATGTTGTCAAAAATATTTTTCTTGGAAAACTTTGACGCTACTCAAAAGAACAAGTGACATAATCATAACTTAGAAAACTCATTCTGATTGTTTTAATATTTTAAAAAAACAATCTATGACTCATTTATGACATTTAATAATCAACCCCACCTCAATACGATGCACGATGTGACCGGTATAACTCCAAATGTGTTTTTTATTAAAAATTGACATTTTATTAATGTATTCTTTCATATTAATGTTTAATTTATTTCATTATTGTATTATTAATGTAATATTTGTTTTCTTATATAGGTAGAAGTTTTTTATTGAGTTCGGATGCTTTGTTCAGAAAATAATACCATGGAAATTTTTTTGAGAGGGGATCATAGATGAAAAAAGGATGAAACATTAACGTTTTTAACTTTTTTTCGGATAATTGTAATTGTAACCATACAAAACATTATTTGAAATGTATATATAAGTGTTTGTTTTTTGTATTCATGATGTTAAGTAAATTTATATATCATTTTTTGCGAAACTCTTGTGTGCGCTGTTTTATTCTTCTATGCTTTTTTTGTGTGCATGTGCTGTTTTGTGTAGCTGTTTTTTGTGTAGGTGCTATTTTGTGCTATTTTGGGTTGTTTTGTACATGTGATGTTTGTGTGAAGGTGTTGTTTGTGTGAAATTGTGCAAGTGATGGGTGTGTTATTAAATAAACAACACATCACAGGCAACTCGGCCTTTATCAGTGTTATTTTGAGCGCTAATAACCATTTTATCATCCCTCAAAATAGCACTGATAATGGCGGCCCTTTATCCGCGCTAAAAAAACACTGATAAAGGGGGGACCTTTATCAACAATTTTTTAGCGCGAATACAGGGACCCTTTTATCAACCATTTTTTAGTGCTGTTAAAGGGGACCCACTTATCTTCACCGCAATTAACAACGATTTTCTAGCACTGTTAAAAGCGGTTTCTAGTGATTTTAAAAGCCTTATTTGTAGTAGTGACTGGTTGGTGTGGGACTTACATTGAAGTGGAACTTTCTTGTTCAACCTAGCACAGGAGTCAGGTGGTGAGGTTTTAGGGATTTCAATTTAATTATTTTGACTCATGTTATTCAAGAAAACTAATATGAGAATCTCAACTTGTGGAAAAGGAAATGGACTAAGAGAAATATGTTGACTGATAGCACAATGAAAAAACAAAGATAAATAACTTGAATTTTTTTAGGGATCCCAGAGGATAATGTCAACACATGGTATTATATGGGGTGGATATTGGGGTTTTATAGGTCATAAAACATAATGTCTTTGACATGGCCCAAAAACTTGTTGTGAGACCCTCCATTTTTCATGGGGGTTAGTGACGGTAGCAAAGGGACTGGAATGAAGGAATGAGACCACGTCCCAAAACTAATACTGAGTAGGGGTTCAGGGGATACTCCCCCATGATATGGACTAAAGAATGTGTATAAAAACACTATTTCACACAACTATGAATTGTGTCATGCAACTATGAACTGGGTTGAAAAACTGGGCACTGTGTCGTGAGAATTTTTGTGTTGTGTGAAAATTATTTTTCATGAGGCTTAGCCTATGAGTTCATTTTTTGGTTAACACTATGTTGTGGAACATCTGAGTTTTTTTAAAATAGATTTGTGTGAATGTTTGAACTTTTTAAGAAATTAAAATTGACATGGAGAATGTTGTGAGAAAACAACTCAAGTAGAAGCCTGTGTGTTGAGGGACTTCTCGAGTTAATTTCACCCAAGTTTGAGATTTTGGTAAGGCCCAATGTAAGAAACCTAGGGTTGCATGAAAGAGAGATTCATAAATCAAATCCCAAAGTTCCTCCCCAAAAATGAGGGGTTTATTCCATATTTATAAGTATTTTTTATGTTGTTCAACATAACCTATTTTACAAAACTTTATTGAGTTGCATGAAAATGCCTTTGTTTTTTGGAGGGTGGCTCACATATGCATAGATCTCCGACATTTAAAGTATCCATTATTATGAAAATAAGTTGTGTGACCATGGAGGGGATTCATGCACTTCTGGAATGTTTTATGCAAATCAATACTTTTCTCTAGAATCGCCCTAGATGGTTATTTTTAGAAGTCTAACTTTGAATGTCCATAACTTTTGATCCATAAGTTTGTTTAGGTTGCACGACTAGTAAAATCAAAGCATGTGAAATGAATTAACCTACTTGATCAATTTACTCATAATTTATTCGATAATTGGAATATTTTTTTTAATGATAAAAAAGTCCCCCTTAAAATGGGGTCCAATGAAGATGAGGAGGGAGAGGCAGAATAGATTATGAGGAAATTGCTGAGAAAAAAGACCTTCATCGATGTCCACTACATCTTGACCATGTTGATGAAATAATAAACCAAAATATTTAATCCTACATAATCCATGATTGGCGTGAGAAACAAGATATTATAGAAGATAATTCACCCACATGAGATTACTCGAGGGGTTATGAGGGGTTGGGTAAAAATGATTCCTCAACCATTGGGAGTTTCCTAACCAAGAATACACTGGTTGGAGAGAAGAAATCTATATAGTGGACTTGCATTCCCAATGTGAATAGGTGAATTAGTGGGGTAACACCATGGGCGTTGGATTCTACCTGAACAAAGGAGGGTGATGAAGAGCACGAATTAGGACACCCTAGATTTGGAACACAAATGGGGTGATAGTGTTGTATAGGATGACTACTGAACATTTTCAAAAAATGGGATCCATTATAATTCCATAAAATATGAAGAAAAAAACAAGGGTTAGCCAATGACCATGTTCGATACACAGGACATGACAAAATTTTATTCGGAGTCCTTTAGAACATGTACCTAGGATGGTAGGTGAGCTTGTGTGTCCATGAACCATTGTCATTATGGGGGTCATTCAAATGTGAAATTTTATGGAGATCCAAATGGAGGAAGATTAAATCATGCGGATGGACTAAGGGAATATTCAGATGGAGTTCAACACTCTTGGTATTACACCACCATGTTTTTTAGCACATCTGGTTTTCATATGAGTTTGAATGAAGGTCAAGGTTAGTTTCTTCTCAAATGGTGAGTGATGATCAAAGAACTCAAATGGTGTGGTAGGTGATAAGGTTGTAGGTCGTCATGACCCTCAAAATAAAATTTATTACCCACACTTGCATAGTGGTCCATGTTCAAATCACAGAGAAGGAAGGTGAGTGTTATTAGGTTTTTTTACATGCCCCACTGGTGTCAACAGTGGGGAAACATTTTTTAAAATTTTACCCTTTATATATATATATTTTGTGATTTTATTTATCAAACAATAATGAGAAAAATACTTGACTAAGAAACTAAGTTTTTCACAAAAGTAATGCTAAAAATATTGGAATAGTAGTAAACTAAAACACAACATCATAAAAAATGAGCAACATATCAAGATAAAATACTCAACAGTTTTAAACTACTTCTTAATATGGTTGAACTATTCACAAATTTTTATTTAATCACACCTTAAGAAAAAACTGATGAATCACCCTCACCAGGAAACTCAACTGACAGAAGATTGATTCTTGGAGTTCACTACTCCAAAAATGAATCAAATTGCTTGAGAATTTGATAAAGATAACAGTTGGAAATAATATAGCCATAAAATTTCCTATGTTAATGACATTAAAAGATTTGATAAATGTATTAAAGATCTACCTTTCCAGTTGATCTTGAATTTACGAATTTGAAAACAGTTGAGGAGTGAAAAATTAAACAGAGAATCATAATTCAATCACGCTGAATGATTATGATTATGAAAAATGAAAATTAAGTGAAAAATCTAAAAGAAAATACAGTAGAATCAAAATTCTCAAACTAAGATTTTTTTAGCCTACAATCATATTAATGAATTGAAAATGAAAATAAATCGATTACAGAGTATAAATTTGAAAAAGAAAGGAAAATATTTCCCCATTTCAATCATGTGTTGTTGCTATACTCTTGAGCTCCTTCGTCTCCAGGTTATCCTGAGTCTCCTGTATATGCTCTGATCTCATAAGGATTGGTGTTAAATTGTGAACGAGAGTCCTCTCAGATGTGTTGCTACTTCTCTTTTTAATCTGCTATCATACTTTGATTTTTCACCATGTCCTCCATCGACATAATCTTGTACTTCACTGCTACATCCCACCCATTCATTTTTTCGCGCATCACAGGCTGTTTTAGCTTTTCTCGTGTGACTAACTCCGCTCCAGGCGGTTGAGTGAATCTATACATCATTCCAACATTGATGTGAACATGAAAAGTTAAAACAGAGAATTAATTCGACGTTAATATGAACTGTTAACATTTATAATAATTTATTTAATTAATTTAAGATTAAATTAATTATAAGGTTATTTAGTTTAAATCAATAATTATTTGTTATTTATTTATTTATTATTTTGACTGGTAATTAATTTATTTTATTTAGAACATAACATAAAAAATTATTTATTTAACATTATTAAAGTTAAAATTTTTATAAAATATTATTAATATTTTAAAATTAAAATTAATTTTGTTTAGTTAATTAACATTTATTTATTTTATTAATGTTTATTATAATTAATCAGTTTGTTATAATTATTTTTTTATCTATTAAAATTATTATTTTAAATTTATTAGATTTAATTAGTTTATTCTCATAAATAATTTTATTTATAAATTATTATTATTAATAGTTTAGTTTTAAATATTTTATTTATAAATTATCAGTTTCTTGTTTGCGAAAAAATTGATGCAATTTATCAAATTAAATCTATAGTTTGAGTCTGAATGTTGTTTGAATGGGTGTCGATGCTACGCAGTGGTGTCTAGATGAGAGTGAGGGGTTGTTGGTAGGACAAATGAAGGCATGACAGGACGACGTTAGTAAGAAGAAGCAACTGGTGGTGCGTCGGCGAGACATGTCTCACCGGCAGAGGAAAAGGGGCATCCGTAGGAGCTAGAAGCGCTTGCTTCACATCGGTAGGAGGAAAGCTGGGGGGAGATGAACCCATCGGTGAGACCGACGATGGGGAATAGGGCATGCTTGTCATTGTCGGTATGAGACTGGGGGTAGTCTGTCGGCGAGACGTTGAAGGAAGAAGAGAAGTCAAATTATATAAGTGAGACCAAGACTCACAAAAAATGAAAGTGTAGGCAGCAACATGAGGGACTGACATCGACAGATTTTTTTTAATCTATAGAAATTCTCTGACTCACTGACACTGCTTCTAGTGAGTCACCATTAAGAAGACTCACCGACAGTAGTGGAACGATGGGTCAAAAAAACTGTCGGTGACTTATCATATTTTTTTAAAGTAAACGTGGAGCAGAATAAAAATGTATAATTTAGAGTAAAATACTTCCCGAAAAAGTTTTATCATTTATGATCCGGCATGGGAATTCCACGCCTTAATAATCACCAAAAATATCAAATTTATATTCTGAAAATAAGATACAACAAGTCCAAGGATACATCCATAATATATAGAGAATACAAATAATAGTAGCAAGAAACATTTTATAAAAAAAACAGGACTAAAAGACAAAACATAAACCATGGGTTGACTCCCATGAAGCACTGAGTTTTTAAGTCTTCAGTTATACTTTATTTAATTACAATTTTTTATTCTAAAGAAAACAATAAAATCGTGGGTTGACTCCCATGCAACGCTAGATTTATATTCCCTAGCCAGACTCACCTAGATCTAACCAAAGTCACTAGGTGGGTGTGGTTTCATCAATTGGAACCACCATATGTTAACAACCCATATGTTTTTTATAATGAAATGAGGTTTATGAGAACTCAGACTCTTAATGGATAACTTGAATCCATTCACACTTACTAAGATCCCTAAGAAACATCCTTTAACATTAATGAACTGCTCCAGAGAGTCATCAAGTAAAGTAGAAAATTCATCACCTGAATTCACTTTTTTAGACTTTTCAAAACATTTAAGTTAAGATGAAAAAATATTGATTCTTAAAGCTCTACCAAGATAATTTTATGTTTTGACACATCAAATTCACTCTTGGAAGAAGTGTTCTCCATTTGTATAAATTCATATTTTCAAAATGTAAAGTTTCATGAAGGGAAAATAGTGAAATGGGTGCTTCTTGGGGTATAAAATTATCCTTACACTTTTCTCTCTCTGCTAAAAAATTAAAATAATCAAATAACAAGGGTGCTTATGGACGAGTTCTGAAAAATAGGTTTAAAAGGGGAAAAAAAGTGTGCTGAATAGAATCAGAAACACTAGAACTCAATTGAACTTTCCCCTCTAGACTACTCTCAGTAAAAAATCGTATTTTTTACCCGACTCAGATGAGGATGGAAGTGAAAAATAGGGAAGAAAAATTATTTGATCATTCAAAGATTTAAGTTTTATAAGATTGTAAATTTCTTCCAAAATATACTCATCAGTTAATAAATACCCATCAACTATTGCTTCTAAAAAATCAATTCTGCAACCATTATCTAGTGTGAGTTCAAACTCTACCCCCAGTTCATTTTTAAAAATCTCACTATCTAAAATAATTTATGTAGTGTATTCTAAAAAGTTCAGTTCAGGGGAAGAAATGATCAACTCAAATTCAATAAATTCAGTTTCCAGAATGTTCAAATTTAAAAAAATTTCCCCAGGTATATCAACACTGATTTATAATTCAATAAGAAAAGTTTTAGAAAAGTGATTACTATATAAACAAGGCAGTGAAAGTTAATCAATCAACTTTTCCTCAAAGTTCACTACCTAAACTTCTTTATCCAACAACACTTTAAAAATTATTGGGTTTGAAATTTCGAAACATGGAAGAGTGGTTTTCAACACAGGCTAAAAAATTTCAGATTTAATGATTTCCAGTTTATTTTACTCTTCCAAATTACACCAAATTTCAAATACAAGTTCATTATTCAAAATTTTAGAAAATCTAGGTGAAGAGTGTTTAACAATCAGGTTTTCTTTTTCCAAATTATATTCAACCTGAGTGATTTCCTTTCAAAACTCCTAAAAAAGTAAACCCTATTAACAGTAGAAACCATGTATAGTACAGGGAATTATTGTTCAATTAGTTTTAATACTTTTTGAAAATTATCTAACTCAACTCCATTAATGTTCTTTATGAGATTTCTAATGTTGTGTTCTTTATTTAGTGAGTTGGTTATTTATAGATCTAGTTCATTAGAATTAGATTGTTCAAAATATAAGGTTTGTTTCCCAAGTTCAGAATCACTCTCCTCTTCATTTAAATTTTCAAATATTCTAAAAACATTTTCTTTTTCTTTAATTAATTCAGCTTCTTTTTGTTCTTTAACCCTATTCTGTAATTCCAAGAGCATGTTATCTAGCCTTTTGAGCTTCTGATATTGATCTTGAGAATATATAATTTGAATTTAATGAGTTTTGATTGACCAAGTGTTCCAAATTTTCTACTTAGCATCCATTTTAGATTCAATTTGGTCTAATTTATCTAGGAAGTTCGGACTGGGATCAAAGTATTATTCATTTTCTTCAATGTAAGCAGGATATTGTGGCTGGTTATAGACACACATCCAGGCACTGTGACCATAACTCCCACAACATACACAATAAATTCCACTAGCATAATTAAATATATCTAGTTCACTCATCATTTTTAAAGGATTAGATTAAAAACACAAACAATTTCAAACATAACTTAAATAGGCAGCACAAGCAGTAAATGTTCACAGATTTTTTTTAAAAGAAGATTTTGTTGTTGTTTTTTTTGTTTTATTAATTTTTTTTACCTTAGAACACTAAGAGTGTGCCTTCACCAACAACGGTTCCAAATTATGATAAGTCTAGAGGTCTTCATGGGCCTAAAAATTAAATTTATTACCTATACTAACATAGTGGTGCAGGGTCAAACCACATAGAAGGCAGGTGAGTGTTCTTAGGCATTTTTTACAAGCCCCACTGGTGTCAACAGTGGGGATTTTTTTTAATTTTTTAATATTTTTATATATATATATATATTTGTGATTTTATTTATAAAAAAATAACGATAAAACCAAGTTGACTAAGAAACTAAGTTTTTCACTAAAGTAATGCTAAAAATATTGGAAAAGTAGTAAACTAAAACACAACATCAAAAACAAAGGAGAAACAGATCAAGATTAAATACTAGGGAGTTTTAAACTACTGGTTAATATGGTTTACCTCTTCACAACTTTTTATTTAATCACACCTCAAGGAAAAACTAATGAATCTCCCTCGCCATGAAACTCAATAGATAGAAGATTGATTCTTAGAGTTTTCCACTCCAAAAATTAATCAAACTGATTGATAATTTGATAAAGATAACAATTGGAAATAAACTCACCGTAAAATTTCCAAAGTTAATGACATTAAAAGCTTTGATAAATGTATTAAATATATACCTTTCTAGTTGATCTTGAATTTAATAATTTTAAAACAATTTAGGAGTGAACAATTAAATAGAGAATCATAATTCAATCTTACCAAATGATTATGATTCTGAAAAATGAAATGTATGTGAAGAAATATAAAAGAAAATCTAGTAGAATAAAAATTCACAAACTAAGATTTTTTTATCCTATGATCATATTAATGAATTGAAAATAAAAATAAATCGATTACAGAGTAGAAATTTGAAAAATAAAGGAACCGATTTCCCCCTTTCAATCATGTGTGTTGCTCTGCTCTTGAGCTCCTTTATATCCAGGTTATCTCGGGTCTCGTGTATTTGCTCTTCCCTCTTAAGGATTGGTGTGAAAGAGTGAATGAGATTCCTCTTAGATGTACTACTATGTCTCTTTTTAAGCTGATGTTATGCTCTAATTTTTCACCACTTTATCCCTCGACATAATCTTGTACTTCACCGCTACACCGTACGTGCACTTTTTTTGTGCATCACACATCATTTTAGCTTTTACCATGTAACTAACTCTACTCCATGGGGGTGAAGCTTCGTGGAGAAGCTTCCAACGCTGCTTCCGGTAGTGCCCCCATCACGGCCTAGCTCCAACTCCTTCACCATGACATGGCACCAGATTTCATCCACTTATCCATCAACGATGCCCCCTGTTCAACTTGGAACTGCAGATGGTGGCGAAACTCCTTCCTCGGACTCCCATGGTGGCTCAGATTGTGGATCTGCAGATCTACCTCGAGCGATCTCCAAGTGCGGGAAGACTCTCCATGACGGTAGTCCCGTTTCTTCCTCCGCACATCACAACAACAATTTTATCATGTGGTGGCATAACCTAGGATTCGACGGTGGCATGGCTCTCTTCTTCCAGGGTAACCAAAGCACGACATCGGGGCCTGATTTCCAGATCTGAAATTAGTTTCTTATTTGTGAAAAATTTAATGAAATTTATCAAATTGAATATATAGTATGAGTCTGGATCTTGTTTGAATGGGTGTCAATGCTACATAGTAGTTCCTGGATGTGAGTGAGGGGTTTCTTTAGGGATGTTGGTAGGATGAATGAAGGGATGACAAGACGAAATGGGTAGGAAGAAGCAATTGGGGGTGCGTCAGCGTGACATGTCTCACCAGTAGAGGAAAAGGGGCATCGATAGGAGCTGGAAGCGCTTTCTATTCATCGATAGGAGGAAAGTTGGGGGAGATAAAACTCATCGATGAGAATGATGAGGGGGAACATGGAATGATTTTCGGTATTGATATGAGACTGGGGGTAGTCTATCGGTGAGATGTTGAAGGAAGAAATAAAAGATACGTCAGTCTCACCACAGAAGATAAGTGAAAGGCTGTTAGTGAGACAAATTTCAAGGGAAGAAAGAGGTGTTAGTGAGACATGAAATAGAGCTATTGGTCTCACTGACTGAAGGAAAAAATGAGTGACTGACAAGGTGTAAAATTATCAGTGAGATATAAAATTAAAATAACAAACGTAAAATTAAATCAGTTAACAAACTAAAATAATAATAAAAATTATGAAATAAAAAAATTAAAAACTAAATTAAATTGATAAAACTTAAACTAAATAGTAATCGAACTAAATTTAAAAACAAGCTACTGATAGTTGGTGTACCTCTATTGGTGAGACCGACAGAATTAGAAAAAATGAAAGTGTTGGCAGCAACACAAGGGACCAAAACTGATAGTGTAAAAAAATGCAGTGACTTAAAAACTTAATCTGTATAACTAAAATTAAAATAGTTAATGAAATTTTAGATTTAAAAATTCTAAATTAATTAACTAAATGAAGACTAAAAATAAAAAATGAATTATTTTATTAAGTTAAAACTTAAATTATTAACTTATACTAAAGACTAACTAAATTATTAAATAGTATAATAAAATTACTAATTGTAAAAATAGTTAATAAATTATATAAAAAGGTTTATTATTATTAAAACCCATCAAAACAATTTAAGATAATTATATTGAAATAAATAATAAAATTAATTAATCAAAATTAAGTGGTTAAATGTTTAATTTAAAGACTAAGTTAACATAGTGATTAAATGATTAATTAAATAAAGTGTCAAATTAATAAAAATTCAAGAAGATTAAAACGACAAAAATAATTGATGAATTAGTAGCCTAGAAAAATTAGCAAGAGTAAATTATCTATTTTAAAGACAAAAAATAAATAAATAATTATAAAAATCAATTAATTAATAAATTTAATTATAAAAATACAAAAATATGAATATTTAGTAAAAAGTGTAACATTAATTAAATAATTTATTAAAATATTAATAAAAATCTAAAAAAACTTGATCCAACCGTCATTGAAGTTGGTCAAAGTTTATTTATTTATAATTTATTAAAAAATACTATATATTGGAGAGTAGGCCCAAACTCATAGGGAAGGATGGTGACCATATTTCTCAAAAAAATTTCAAAAATCCCTATTGTTGTCAGTAGTGGGGAAAACTTTTTTTTACTTAAAATATTTTAAATGTTTTTGTATTTTTTATAAGACAGTAAAGAAACATGATATTTTTATATTTTTTGTTTTAGATATAATGAATCAGGAAGTTATATGAAAAACATCAAGCAACCGAAATAATAGATGTTGATAGATGAACAATCAAGAGATATGTCCAGGAAAAAATCTATCCTACTGGTTTTGAATGGTTTCCTAATCACTTAAATGTTTTTGCAACATACCACTAAAAAAGGAATGACTTATTTACCTCATCAGAAGATAAGTCACTTAGATTGATCAATCTTGGAATTTTCCACTCCAATAAAGTTAAACTATAAGTTTAATATTTGAAAATTACAACAAAACAAACTCTTCATATGTTTTGAAGTTTTCTGAATTAAAAAATTTAGAAATTGTATCCACGATTAGACTCACCAAATGATCATGAAATATTGAAAATTGAATGCTAGTGGCATGGTGCAGTTGAATAAATTAAGAATTGATCTCACTGATCAATTCTGACTACATTAAATGAAAAAGTGAAAAGGCAGTAAAAGAAAACCAGTAGAAATGAATTTTTCCTCAAACTCAAGGTATTTAGCTAACTATCATGTCCATTATAGCAATTGAAAACATCTAACTATAGAGTACAGTAATTGAAACAAAAGAGGAAGAAGAGACTCCCTCCCATGCTGCTCTACTCCAACTCCTTCTCTGTAAGAACTCCAAGAAGTGGTACTCCAAGGATGTCTTGTTACTCTATAGAGTTTGCGTCAGTGAGACAAAAATTATAACTAAAAATATAAAATTAAAATAGTTCATAAATTTAAATGAAACTAAAACTAATCAATTAAATTAATTAAAATAAATAA
>CAUJRU010004719.1:0-11906 GCA_963277665.1 Viscum album
TCATTTATAGCATACCTTTATGGTTTCCATAATCGGTAAATGCGATAATTTCATTTGAGGAAGTGTGGACTACCGTCCACTCAAAGTGATATGACTCATTCATACCGTACAAGAAAACGTATAAAGGATGGTGTTAATAAAAATATGTAAGGTATATAAAATATGATATTATAATTTAATTATAATATACCTATGTATCATTAAGTTTTCATTCCATTAAATATGAAATAGAAATGAAATTAGCGTTTCTGCGTACGTACGGTTTACCGTCTCCATGAACGGTGCATTTCATTTCTTATCTCCAAATGTTATGTACTATTATTAATACATATATATAATGGATATATATGATATATAAGGTATCTAAATCATGAATATAATTCTAGATATAATTAACTTTTGACCACAAGGACAACATTTAATTATAATATGTTCATTTTTTATTTAGGTACCAAATATCAACAAAATGACTATTATTAATTTAAATGATTATTTAATGTTTATAACCTGGTAATAAGTAATATAAAACGAATAATAAACTTGAAAAATGTTATTAATAATGTATAAGTTAACTTTATTTTATTATTCAGCAGATTAAAGAATGAATGAGTCAAGTCGGACACGAAGTAAGGGACTTCGTCTCAATCTCATTTCATTGAGGCATATTTTATTTTATACATGACTCTATTTTATACGGTATATAAAAACCTTTAAATTTTGATTTCAAACAAATGAAATTTTTTTCTACAAAGTGATTTACTAAAAAAACAAAAAGGAATGTTTCTTTTTAACGTAAGTAGTGACAATGAACTTTCCGCTGCTGTGATTATTATTTGATATTTGGATTCCTTAACAATCTGTAATGTTTTTAAAAGGAAAATAAATACCATATACACTTTTACGTATTTTGGTATTGAAATGGTTTTTGATAATGGATTTGTTATGTCAATATATTTAAATGATATATTGTGTTTGAAATGTGGAAATTTTATCTTTATTTTATGTTTGTTTTATATTTTATGAATATGTTAGGATTCTTGGGCATTGTTTACATATACGGGTGGTTCTTTGATAAACCTAGGGTGGGTGAGCCCGAGATAGATCTCCAAATCATTGGGTAATGTGACAGAGGTAAACGTTAATTTTTCTCCTAATAGATTTAGGGAATATACTATGATGGTTTTCTCAATGTAACTCCCTATGTAGCTATGAAAGCTACAACGTAAGTATGTTATGGATGCCACATGTTACATTTATGATTTATTATTTCTATGTGTTATTCGTAAATCTTATGATTTCATGAGGTATGTTAAAGAGCTGATGCTTGGTATGTATTTATGGTCTAATGTTTTCTTTCTTTATTTTATAATCCCTACTGAGATTTTTATGCTCATCCTATGTTTTTTTGAAATGTTTTTCACAGGACATAAAGATGAATAGGTTCAAGGATGGGTAGTCTTTCACTGCATATGGATATATGATGGTTGTATTGAAACATGTAATGGCTCGGACCTCTCCGGCCCATTCCTTTGTCAAAAAGAAGGTCAAGAAGTGTTCTGGAGGGTAAAATTGACTTTTCCCACACTTTCCAGAATTTTGAAACTACACATCATGTACCCTCTTCCCAGGTATACCCCGTGTTGCAGACCGTGTCCTTGCTGTGTGGAATAATGGTTGCACGCCGTGTGTCCAGTTCTACACGCCGTGTAGTACTTCCCCACGTACGCGTTACCAGTCAACGGCCGTGTACCATGTTGGAGTCGTGTCCTTGTCGTGTGCAATAAATGAGTACATGTCGTGTGTCTAAACTACACGCCGTGTAGTCCTTCCCTGCGTATGCGTTACCCTCAAACCGTGTGTTGACCAGTCAACGGTCGCGGAGCCGTGTTGGAAGCCGCGTGGAGACCGTGTGAATTAACCGAGTACACGCTTTGTACCATAAAGTACACGTCGTGTACTTTTTATTTTCACGCCTATAAAAGGAGCGGTCCCCTCCTCCTTTTCAACACACACCTCTCCTCCCCTCTCCTCTGAGCAGAGCTCTCTTAAGATACTCGAAGGCTCTTCCTTCCATAACTTCTTCGTCCGAGATCCGATTTATGATCCGTCAGCGGCCACGAGATCATAACGATGAGGAAGATCTTCCAAGCTTGGATCCATTATCTTTCCTTCAGCCTTTACTTTCTGACTTCCACCCGAGGAGGTTTTGCCGGGACCCGACAGAAGTGAAGGACGCCGACGGACGTCTTGTAAGGTTGATCCGGGGGAGCGTTGCGATCGGAACCTGTTGATGTAGGGATTTTACCTTCGTCTCTATAATTTTTTCATCATGCAGGGTGGGTGTTCTCTTGTTTACGTGAAAAACTTTTGAACCGGTTTAAATGAAGATAATAATTGGTTAAATAACGGGAATGGGAAGTTGTGATTTTTGTTACTTTATATCCTGTGATATTATGTTGTGAATTGAATGAGCTTCTACCTACAGAAAATAACGGTCGTTGGGGGCCTTTGCTTATGCAATTAAATTTTTCCCTCTCCTTCTGGATTTTCTTATGGTTGGAAACCTTGTGGAATGTGGAAATTGGTTAATCACGTAAAGTTGGCTGTGAAAATCTGGAACCCTTGTGTGATCACCCCGATTGAACAAAATGGAATAATGAACATGTGGGTGTTGGCTTGGTTATGAGGCGTGTGTTGGGGGTGTTTTGTGGGTTTTTGTGGATAGGGTGAGCAGCAGCTGCAGTTGGCTTGGTTGTGGGTTGGTGTGAATGTTGTGATGGTGATGGGCAGCGGGGCTGCAATAAATGGCATTAAAGAGGTGTTGATGTACGGGTTTCGGTGCGGTTGTGGTTATGGTGGTTGGAAGTGGGTTTGCAGGGCTGGGTTTGAATGTGAATGGATTATGGGTTGTGATTAATAAATAAAAGTGGAAGAGTTAATAAATGGTGGGGTGTGGTAATGAAACGGAAATAATAATCAATGGGGTTGGTTGGTTGATAAGAAGGGCTTGTTTATGTTGCTTGTGTTTTCCTAACTTGATTTGTGGATGGAAGGGATATGTTTTACGAATGATCGATGTGGTTGGTTTTGGTTAGTTTCCCATTAGTTAAGGAACTAAATAAATTTTTATACTGAAATGTGAAAACCTAAAGGGGGTTGGGTTTGTTTGTTGTATGCATGCTTCGTAATAGCAGTGCTGAGGCACGTGCTCAGTTTCTCTTTTTAGAATCCATAGGTTGGGATGTGTGGTTGGTATATATATATATACATATATCTGTATCTTTTGTGTTTATCGCACCCCACCCATGTTGAGCACTTAGTGCCGAACACTCCCATTTCATGGGAGAGGGTGTTTTTTCCTTAGTTACTAGCTCCTTTCTTCTCCTTCTCTCCTAGGATGTGATGGCATGAGGCGACCTTACGCCTAAGACTCTTCGGGTAGGTTTCTATTGGAGTGGCTTTATCCCAAGACTCTTCGGGAAGGTTCTACTGTTTCCCAAGAATCTTCGGGATAAGGCCCAGGTGTGTGCGGGCAGGATACGTGGTTGTGAGGCCCAGGTGTGTGCGGGCGGGGAGAGTGTGGCAGTGCCAGGACGTTCGTCGTTAGGAAGAACAGCTAACTAAAGGGAACTGGTTCGGGGTACCCAATACTCTTGTTTCTTATATACTACTACATGTTGTTCTTGTGTTTTGGTGAGTGTGGCTGGTGAGGTTGGGTGGATAGAATTCCTTTCTAGGTTTCTTCTATTGTTCTCATGGGACATTAGGATTTCTCCCCACTTGTGCACGAGATCTTTAGGTTTCCCTACTAAGTATACTTGTATGCTCACCCTACGTTTACTTTCAGGTTTTCAGGAGGACTACCAGGGCCATGCGGGACCCTACTAGTCAGACAGTTGGAGTTTTTGCAGTTGTTGTTCTCTTTTTTTCTTTTGGTATTGTACTTTGAGCTTTCTTGTACTTGTACCATTTTATAAAATTGTTTAAACATGCATGTGGGATTGGTTTGGTTTTAATTCTATACACTTTTTCTTTTTCCTTTTTGGTGGTTGACTTGTCCTATTTCCCGATCATAAATAATTAAAAAGGGTAATGCCTCCCATACTTGAGAAAACTCATACCCTTGGTGCTAGTCCCACCCCGGGGCCTACTGGAGGCGGGACTCGGGGGTCATTATCTCCCTTTCACCATTTCCAGCTCAGGAGGGGCATCTTTGGTGGGAGGGGGTCATGACAGAATGGTATTAGAGGAGATGGTTGAGAGATAGGATGGATTTTGGAGTTAGGCATAGTGAGGATTGCATGGGATGGTAGGGAAACAGTATTAGTCAATATTGGTGCGTGACATAGGCTAGGGAAGACCGGCTAGGACACGGGATTTTAGGGGCCCCCGTGATCCAATGCAAGGACTCTGAGCCTACCGAATGACCAAGTGAGACTACATTGATTTTAGGGTAGAGACCCTAGGGAAGGTACATGCATCATCATGATTGTGTTTTACTTGATTTGGGTGTTCAGTGAAAGAAATTAAAATAAAATGATAAAATGAAACCTTGAGTTTTTTCTTACTACTTGGGCTTAGGCGATCCTTGTTTACCGTACAGCTATGGCACCTGGACATCATCCCTGGGTGGCTCAGAGTGCCGAGGCCCAGCAGATTCAGGTGGTCGATCAGCTGAGGATTGACCGAGAGGAGGAAGATAACCAGTGGCAGAAGACTCTCCGTTCTTTCCAGCGGCAGACCCTCAAGAAGTACGAGGGTAGTACTTCGGATATGGAGACGGATGGGTGGCTTGAGGAGCTAGGGATCTCTTTTACCTTGATTCGTGCTCTGAGGGAGTACTGGGTTCCCCTAGCAGTCAGTCAGCTGAGAGGTGCGGCGTGATAGTGGTGGACGCTCTACCTCAGAGAGAGGATAGAGGCAGAGGAGCTGGGCGTGGACAGTTGCACGCAGCAGAGTTGACAGCTCCAGCAGGACCAGAGGTGGTGCGAGGTACATTTTGTTTTTTCAGCACTCTTGTTTCTACTTTGTTCGATTCGGGATCTTCACACACCTTCGTTGCACCTAGTCTAGCCCATGATTTGGGATTAGACGTAGAGAGACTTTCAGTACCACTGGTACTGAGTACACCAGTTGGGGGACAGACCAGCATGTCTTGTGTTTGCCGGGGATGTGGGATGACGTTGGGACCACATCAATTTAGTGGGGACCTTCTTCTATTATAGATTCAGCCATACGATGTCATCCTAGGCATCGACTATTTGTTTTCTGTTGGTGTCGTTATCGACTGCTTCCGGAGAAGAGTCGTGTTCTCCGACGTGGATGGGCAGCGCGTATCTTTTGTTGGCGAGAGGATCTATCAGGCGGGAAGCCGGCGTGTGGAGCCTCTCCTTTCCTTGTTAGGTGGGTTATCAGTGGATCCAGCTGATACAAAGATGATGGATGTCCCTGAAGTTGTTGTGGAGTTCCACGATGTTTTTCCTGAGGAGGTTGTGACTCTACCCCCCCCCCCCCCCCCCCCGACGTGATGTTGAGTTCGGAATAGACTTATAGCCTAGTGCCCGTCCGATTTCGATGGCCCCTTGTCGGATGGAACCTTCAGAGTTGCGAGAGTTGCGGATTCAGATTGATGATCTGATGGAGAAGGGTTTTGTTCGACCCAGCGTGTCTCCATGGGGTGCTCCAGTTTTGTTCGTAAAGAAGGCAGATGGTGGTCTCAGGCTATGCATAGACTACCAAAGGTTGAACCAGGTAACTGTCAAGAACCGTTACCCCCTTCCAAGGATAGATGATCTCTTCGACCAACTGAGGGGAGAAGGTTGGTTTTCCAAGATTGATCTACGATTTGGATATCATCAGCTGAGGGTGAAGGACAGTGACATCTAGAAGACGGCTTTCAGGTGCAGGTATGGGCACTTTTAGTTTTTGGTGATGCCGTTTGGAGTTACGAATGCACCAGCTGTGTTAATGGGACTTATGAAATTTGTCTTCCGAGAGTTTTTGGACCGGTTTGTCTTTGTGTTTATCGATGACATTCTGATCTACTCAAGGTTAGAGGAGGAGCACATTGAGCATCTCAGGGCAGTCTTGGAAGTCCTTCGACACCACCAGCTTTACGGGAAATTTTCAAAGTGTAAGTTCTTGACACAAGAATTACACTTCCTTGGGCATGTGGTGTCTCATCATGGAGTGTCAGTGGACCCGTCAAAGGTGGAGGTAGTTGTTTCTTGGGTAGCACCCAAGAGCATGACAGAAGTTCGTAGTTTCCTAGGGTTAGCAGGTTACTATCAAAGGTTCGTTTCAGACTTCTCTCGAGTTTATGCTCCTTTGATAGCTTTGACAAGGAAGAATAAGGTCTTCCTATAGAGCGAGCAGTGCCAGAAAGCTTTTGACTATCTGAAGGATAAGTTGTTCAGTGCTCCATTACTCAGGTTTCCAGAGGAAGGGTTGTTGTATGAGGTGTTTTTTGATGCTTCTGTCCTTGTCCTGGGGTGCATGCTGATGAAGAAGAAGGGAGTGATTTTTTATGGGTCTAGGCAGTTGCGCCCTCACGATCGTAACTATGCCACCCATGACCTGGATCTTGCAGCAGTAGTGTTCGCACTAAAGTTGTGGCGATATTACCTCTTTGGGGAGTGCTTTGTGGTCTTCTAAGATCACAATATACTGTGTTATATCTTCTCCCAGCGTGACCTGAACTTACGGCAGCGGAGATGGGTCGAGTTTCTCCAAGACTATGACTTTGAGATCTCATACACTGAAGGTAAGGTCAACGTTTTAGTTGATGCCCTGAGTAGGAAGTCACATTAGGAAGTAGTTCAAAAATCCACTGATGCTTGAAAGGAAATGGGAGAGTTGGCCGCCTTGTACTTGGATGCCAAGGTAGAAGGTGTTAGAGGCTGTTTTTTTCAGATGACGGTGCAGTCCTCCTTGCTGCAGCAGGTGGAAGAGTCCCAGTGGGGGGACTCTGAGGAAGAAGTGATGTGGGATCGTGTCAATCAGGGGAACGCTCTAGAGGGATGGTTAGAGGACAGCCGACATCGGATGCTTTTCCATGGAAGGTTGTTTGTCCCGGAGACAATGCATGAGTGAGTTCTCCGTGAGTTCCATAGCTCAGGCTTGGAAGTACATCCAGGGGTTTCAAAAATGTATTGAGGCCTGAGGGAAAAGTTTTGGTGGCCCGGGGTGAAATGGGAAGTGGCAGAGTTTGTGGATAAATTCCTAGTGTGTCAGCAAGTGAAGGCTGAACACTATGTTCCCAGTGGTTTGTTGCATACTTTAGATGTCCCCGAGTGGAAGTGGGATGACATCTCAATGGACTCCGTCACAGGACTACCAAGAGCTCATGGTGTTTATGATGATATCTTGGTAGTGGTGGATCGGTTGACGAAATCATCTCACTTATTAGAAATTAAGGAGTCGGTCCTAGTGAGTACCTTAGCACAGAGGTACGTAGACGAGGTTGTGCAGTTGCATGGAGTCCCAAAGACTATCGTCTCAGATCAGGATACTCGGTTTACCTCATGAGTCTGGAGGGGGTTACAACATGATTTTGGCACCCAGCTATGCCTTAGCACTGCTTTCCACCCCCAGAACGATGGGCAGACAGAGCGGACTATCCTAACGTTGGAGGACATGCAGCGAGCATGCGTTCTAGATTTCAGAGAATCATGGGTACGAAACATGAATTTAGTGTAGTTTTCCTACAACAACAGCTTCCACTCTACTATTGGCATGGCACCGTTTGAGGCTTTGTATGGAAGACCATGTCGTTCAGCCATCTGCTGGGCAGAGGTTGGTGAGACAGGTGCTCTTGGACCAGAGGTAGTGCAGAGCACCACAGAGAAAGTCCAGCTTGTACGTGAGAGGATGAAAGCGGCTCAGGACCGACAGAAGTCTTATGTTGATTGTCGGAGGAGTCCCTTGGAGTTCGAGGTGGGGGATCATGTGTTCTTGAAGGTTTCCCCTCGACGGGGGCAGCGGAGGTTTGGAAAATGGAGCAAGCTCTCACCTAGGTTCATCAGACCTTTTGAGGTGTTGAGGCGAGTTGGCGAGGTAGCTTATCAGCTAGCCCTGCCACCTCAGTTGGAGAAGGTTCATGATGTCTTCCATGTATCCCATCTTCTTCGGTACTTACACGACGACTCCCACGTTATTGACTGGGGAGAGTTAGATATAGTAGGCGACATGACCTTCGAGGAACGACCAGTCAGAATCGAAGATCCTAAAGAGAAGGTGCTCCATGGACGAACCATTCCCTTGGTTTGTGTGTTGTGGAGGCATGGCGGCCTCGAGGAGAGCACTTGGGAGCGGGAGACCCAGATGCACGCTCAGTACCCAGAGTTGTTTTGACTTGTGTTTTTCCCTTGTTCTTATGAGCTTGTGTTGATGTTGTACTATGTACCCTTGTTATATGGAATGCTTGGCTTGTCAATTATGAGACCTTTTGTTCTTTGTTCCATGTTAATGTGTAACATTTCTGGATGTGTGGGAAAGGGAAAAACCTGACCCTTAATCGAGACGCATTAATGCAGATGCGATTGAACCCGTGTGGGCGAGTCAGTGCCGCCTAAAGCGGATAATATCTCGACATAGGTAAAGGAATTTCCCAAACCCACATGTTCGGGTAGTGTGTTGGTTGTGTGGTGTTGGGGTTAGTGCGAGTTGAAAAATCCTAATGTATGAAAGTGGGAAGACCCAATTCCTAATCGAGACGCATTAATGAGGATGCAATTAAACTCGTGTAGGCAAGTCAGTGCCGCCTAAAGCGGATAATATCTCGACATAGGAGAAGGAATTCCTAACACATATGATTAGGGTTGTTGGTTGGGTTCCTGTTATAACATGAACCCTAAGAGGTATCTTTTCGGGTTCCTCTGGGTTGGTTTTTGAATTCTCGGGGACGAGAATGTTTTAAGAGGTATCTGATGTAATTGCCCGGACCTCTCCGGCCCATTCCTTTGTCAAAAAGAAGGTCAAGAAGTGTTATGGAGGGTAAAATGGACGTTTCCCACACTTTCCAGAATTTTGAAACTACACGCCGTGTAGTTTGAGTACACACCATGTACCCCCTTCCCGGGTATACCCCGTTTTGTAGACCGTGTCCTTGCTGTGTGGAATAATGGGTGCACGTCATGTGTCCAGTTCTACACGTCGTGTAGTCCTTCCCCGCATACGTGTTACCAGTCAACGGTCGTGTACCGTGTTGGAGTCGTTTCCTTGCCATGTGCAATAAATGAGTACACATCGTGTGTCTAAACTATATGTTGTGTAGTCCTTCCCCGCGTATGTGTTACCCTCAAACCGTGTGTTGACCAGTCAACGGCCGCGGAGCCGTGTTGGAAGCCACGTGGAGACCGTGTGAATTAACCGAGTACACGTCGTGTACTATAAAGTACACGCCGTGTAATTTTTCTATTCACGCCTATAAAAGGAGGGGTCCCCTCCTCCTTTTCAACACACACCTCTCCTCCCCTCTCCTCTGAGCAGATCTCTCTTAAGAGACTCGAAGGCTCTTCCTTCCATAACTTCTTCATCTGAGCTCCAATTTACGATCTGTCAGCGGCCACGGGATCGTAACGATGAGGAGGAGCTTCCAAGATTGGATCCATTGTCTTTCCTTAGGCCTTTCCTTTCTGACTTCCACCAGAGGAGGTTTTTTCGGGACCTGACAGAAGTGACGGACGCCGACGGACGTCTTCTAAGGTTGATTCGGGGGAGCGTTGTGATCGGAACCTGTTGAGGTAGGGATTTTACCTTCGTCTCTCTAATTTTTGCATCATGTGGGGTGGATTTTCTCTTGTTTACATGAAACACTTTTGAACCAATGTAAATGAAGATAATAATTGGTTAAATAACGGGAATGGGAAGTTGTGATTGCTTTACTTTATATCCTGTGATATTATGTTGTTAATTGAATGAGCTTCTGCCTATGGAAAATCACGATCGTTGGGGGCCTTTTCTTACGCAATTAAATGTTTCCCTATCCTTCTGGATTTTCTTATGGGTGGGAACCTTGTGGAATGTGGAAATTGGTTAATCACGTAAAGTTGGCTGTGAAAATCTGGAACCCTTGTGTGATCACCCCGGTTGAACAAAACGGAATAATGAACATGTGGGTGTTGGCTTGGTTACGAGGCGTGTGTTGGGGGTGTTTTGTGGGTTGTTGTGGATAGGGTGAGCAGCAGGGCTACGGTTGGCTTGGTTGTGGGTTGGTGTAAATGTTGTGTTGGTGATGGGCAGTGGGGCTGCAATAAATGGCATTAAAGATGTGTTGATGTATGGGTTTCGGTGCAGTTGTGGTTATGGTGGTTGGAAGCGGGCCTGCAGGGCTGGGTTTGAATGTGAACGGATTATGGGTTGTGATTAATAAATAAAAGTGGAAGAGTTAATAAATGGTGGGGCGTGGTAATGAAACGGAAATAATAATCAATGGGGTTGGTTGGTTGATAATAAGGTCTTGGTTGTGTTGCTTGTGTTTTCCTAACTTGATTTGTGGATGGCAGGGATATATTTTACGAACGATCGATGTAGTTGGTTTTGGTTAGATTCCCAGTAGTTAAGGAACTGAATAACTTTTTCTACTGAAATGTGAAAACCTAAAGGGGGTTGGGTTTGTTTGTTGTATGCATGCTTCATAGTAGTAGTGTCGAGGCACGTGCTCAGTTTCTCTTTTTAGAATCCATAGGTTGGGATGTGTGGTTGGTGTATATATATATATATATATATATATATATGTATGTATCTTTTGTGTTTATCGCACCCCACCCATGTTGATCACTTAGTGTTGAACACTCCCATTTCATGGGAGAGGGTGTTTTTCCCTTAGTTACTAGCTCATTCCTACTCCTTCTCCCCTAGGTTGTGATGGCCTGAGGCGACCTTACACCTAAGGCTCTTCGGGTAGGTTTCGATTGGGGTGGCTTTATCCCAAGACTCTTTGGGAAGGTTCTAATGTTTCCCAAGAATCTTCGGGATGAGGCCCAGGTGTGTGCGGGCGGGATATGTGGTTGTGAGGCCCAGGTGTGTGCGGGCGGGATACGTGGTTGTGAGGCCCAGGTGTGTGCGGGCGGGATACGTGGTTGTGGGGCCCAGGTGTGTGTGGGTGGGATACGTGGTGGTGAGGCCCAGGTGTGTGCGGGCGGGGAGAGTGTGGCAGTGTCAGGACGTTCGTCGTTAGGAAGAGCAGCTAACTAAAGGGAACCGGTGTGGGGTACCCAATACTCTTGTTTCTTATATACTACTACCTGTTGTGCTTGTGTTTTGGTGAGTGTGGCTGGTGAGGTTGGGTGGATAGAATTCCTTTCTAGGTTTCTTCTGTTGTTCTCATGGGACATTAGGATGTCTCCCCACTTTTGCATGAGAGATTTAGGTTTCCCTACTGAGTATACTTGTATGCTCACCCTAAGTTTACTTTCAGGTTTCCAGGAGGACTACCAGGGCCGTGCGGGACCCTACTAGTCGGACAGTTGGAGTTGTTGCAGTTTTTGTTCTCTTGTTTTCTTTTGGTATTGTACTTTGAGCTTTCTTATACTTGTACCTTTTTATAAAATTGTTTAAACATGCATGTGGGCTTGGTTTGGGTTTATTTCTATACACTTGTTCTTTTTCATTTTTGGTGGTTGACTTGTCCTATTTCCCGGTCCTAAATAAATAAAAAGGGTAATGCCTCCCATACTTGAGAAACTCTTACCCTTGGTGCTAGTCGCCACCCCGGGGCCTACTGGAGGCGGGACTCAGGGGTCATTATCTCCCTTTCACCATTGCCAGCTCAGGAGGGGCATCTTTGTTGGGAGGGGGTCATGACAAAACCCATCACACAGGGATGTAAAAAATGGTAGAGGGATATATGGGAATTAAAAAATGTAGTGGTTCAAGTTGAATCTTAAATTTAGATTTCCCTTGAA
>CAUJRU010004720.1:0-11835 GCA_963277665.1 Viscum album
GTGGATATTTTGTGATTTGAATACTTGATCATTGTGTTTTTTGTAACACCCCGAGATTTTATGAAAAATATTATTTTAATTTCATTAACGTCTTATGTTGTATTCTACACCAAGATTACCTTGCGCTATACGCAACACCGTATTAGCTTGCAGTATACGCAACACTATTCTTGGACCGTGTTACACACAATTTTGATAATAGTTATTCTACGCAACATTGAGTATATATATATATATATTAAATGTATAAATGAAATATGGTTGGATTCTGTTATACGAAACAATGAAGGATTCTTTCACAACACGCAACCCTGACTTGGCTTGCATTACACGCAATCGCGACCTTCCTCGATAGCGTGTGTTGTACACAATACCGGGTTTTAATAAACAATGTTATATTATTATAATATTGTCATGAACTAGCCGTTATGAATAGTATTAACTAAATTTTGAATTTTATAACATTATTATTCATCTTACACATTTCTAGAACATGGTATAAAAACAAAATAAATTTTTCGTGTAAAATAAGTATTTTTCAAAAAAATGCAGTTTTGCCGCCTTTTGATGGCGCACCCACATTAAATCTATTTTTTGACATGTTTATAAGTTCAATTTGACAAAATAAAATTCTTCTTTGGAATCAAGAAATAAAAATTTACTTTGGATAAATTTTTCATATTATTCTGGTAACTCTCACATTTTAATGAATAGTAAAAACACGCTATATTTTAATTAAAAACAACTTTTTTCATCGTAATATCTTATGTGGTTAAATTATAATATTGAATGGTTTTAAAGTATAAATAGAATATATTTTTACCATTTAATATAATGTATGTCATTAGCATTGATTTTACCTTGAATTCGTAGGTTAAATCAATTCAATCTTTTGCAATGTTTTAAACAAAAACCCGTTTTTATTCGACAACGGGATTAATTTTAATTTAATTTCTGCAACTTCTGTGTATGGAATTTTAAAAAAATAGATTCCATATTTGGAATCAGTGGGTCCAAATTATGTTAATAAGCTACTTTTTATTTTTGGGAATTATGAATAGTAACTACGGTAAATTTTATTTACCATAGTTAAAGGTAAATCGGGTAATTAAGGGTAAATATAATATTATAAAATTACCCTAACAAATGTCAAATTCCTATTGGATGACTAAAAGTCGACCCATATCACCTAAGGGTCATATTAGAATCATTTAATGAACATTTGTCCATGAAAATAACTTAATTATTATTAAAACCAAAGAAATTGACAACCTGTCACTCTCTTAAATTTTATAAGTATATTAATTTTAATTTAGTGATAAACTTCATGAAACCTCGAACATGAATAGTCTACAGAAAACTAATGAAATTATCTACATCATATAAATTTATTTATAATTTTTAGGGATTAAATAATTATCATTAATTATGACACAATAGTGATGCAGAAATTGTTTATCTAGTGAAAAATCAAGAATAGTGTTTTTTTTAAAACTAATAGTGACCATAAAATGCACAAATACCTAACCGAAACTTATTGGACATGTAAATGTAAACCATAATCATCCAATGGTCGAATATATGACCATTTGGAGCCTTATAAAAGCGATTATGACACTTATATTATTTTATTTTAAATGATGCCAAAGTTGTCACCTTCATAATTTAATAAATATAACAATTTAAATATTGTTATTTTAAGATGATAAATTCGAGTAAAAGTATTATTGTGAACGGTAATATATTTATCTTCATCATAGAATTTTATTTTAAATTTTATACAACAAATAAGTATATTAAATAATTATACAAAAATGATGTTGTAATTATTTTATTAAGAGATAAACCAAATAAATGGTTTTAAAAATAATAAAATAAATATTATATGAACTATTTAATGTGATAAACTAATTTTATAGACACATATGACCTTTTATTAATATATTAAAGCTTTTATTTCGAACATATCTTCTGTATATATTTTATTTAAATTCAAATAAATGAATAGTGTCAAAATTGACACTATTGTTATTTTACAAAAATAACATATTATAAAATTGTTTAAAAATCACAAAAATATTTAAAAATTATAAATTTATATTTATATGGTCTATAATGTTATAAAGTAAACAATTATGAAAAATTCACAACAAATAAGTAATTATTTGTTATAATTTAAAATTTAGAATTTTATTACCACAAATAAACTTAAATAGATTAAATAAGGATAAATCAAAATGATAAGGTTTAAAATAAGATCCAAACATGTGTAAATTTGATTGGTTGATGATATTACAACCCTATCTCATCTAATCTTCGAATATGAGTCATTTTTGGAGGCTTTTATGTGGGGTTAGATTTATTATAAATTAATTTTTTAAGAATTCCTAAGGTGCCCCTCTCCTCCCTTATAAAAGGGAACCTCCTCCCCATCCTCCTCACACCAAATTGAGCACTCAAGCTCGGCCAACCCCTGCAAAAATCCCTTATCCACTTCCCTAGAATAGTCCTAGAGGTCCTGGTCTTCTTCAAAGACCAATCTTAGTTCCCTAAGTGAAGGATTCAAAGAAGCGTTCCAAAGAAGAGGTAATATCCATTACCGATCTTTTCAATTTCTTTCTTCTTCAACTTCTTCTTCTTTAGTTGTTTCATGATAAAGTAATAACATCAGTATTACTTACATACTGATATGTTATTATAAATATGAAACAACCCTAATTCACCTTCTATCCAACCTACGGAAAAATGAAATCACCGCGCGTGCGTACGTACGGAATACCGTCTCCACGCCGTGGTGTAATCTATTTTCCACCATCACTTTAAAAGGATGGGTATAATGGTGTAATGAGTAAATATTTATGATTATTATAAAGTAATATTGATACTGAAATAATATATATATACTCCAATACAGTTCCACGATCATAGGAACGATATCATCACTCGTGCGTACGTACGGAATACCGTCTCCACGATGTGATGCGACTTGTTCTACATGATCATCATTACATAGTAATTATATAAATTGAATGAATAAATATGATATATGTTACACTAATACCATTCTGGATATAAGGTATCTATAACCTTAAAAGAAGAATAAGAATGTATTCGGCAAAACACGCATAAGAACAAAAGGCAATAAAGACCCGAGTAACAAGTAACAATGAAATATTACTATCAAGAAGCTAAGAATATGACCATATATGATATCATATCAATATGTATGATTCTGGAATAAGTAAATAACATTATTTAAACAATTATACAGGAGCTTCGGACACGTACAAAGAAAATTGGACCTAAGGTAAGGGAAATATCACAATCTCATTTTTATCCGAGATTGTTTATACTTTAGTATTTACTGGGGAGTATTTTATCATCCACATCTATGTTTCCTCAATATGTAATGTTATTTACATCCACCTACAATTGTTTAAATCCAATTCTACCCTTTGGTGAGTATTTAGTAAAAGATATGAAAGGAATCTTTTGTCGTTTTTCGTACGAGGTACATTTTGACTTTTTCTACAAAAGTACAAAGAATGTTTTTTTAACTTATACGGCACGAATGGATTTCTACTGTTTTATAAAGCCTTATTTTCATGAAGATTCCTCTAAAAGATTTCATGACTATTTTCAATAAAATCTCTTTCTTTTAAAATTTCATGATGTTTTGTGAAAAGAAATTTATTTTGAAGAAGAAAGGATATTTTCCTCAAGAATTCAATTCAAGTGTTTTATCAAGATTATTTTCCATCTAAGATAATAAAGGGTTCTGTTTCTATCCATATTTTTACATTGATTTGACTATGTTGTGATGGAATTATGTTTATGAATTCCTTTATCTTATATGAATGGTTTTATGATGTCATGTTGTTTAAGAATCCCATTTTTATTACACGGGTTATGCAATGATGTATGATTTATGATTTTGTGGCACACATAAGAATGGTATCATTATGAGATGGGTGGGACCTATATCTCCCTCCAATGCATTGGGTAAAGATTTTATATCTCATGAGATAGACATGGCTGGAATGGTAGGTTATACCGGTTCAGTGAAACAGGACTGAAACGAGGGTTACTCGATTCAGAAAGGGACTTTGTCCACTAAGATAGTCTTGGCAATGAGTCATGACTAACAAGAAATGATTCTCTATGATTATGTGTGTATGCCACAAAGTTCCATGTTTTATGTTATTATTATTGTGATTACATTTCACTTCCATAATTTATCCCATGTTATGAAATTATGCTCTCTTTTGCAGGTTATGATTTCCAAAATGTTATGTTCTTATGAATATGATGTGATTGATATTTCTTTTGTTTAACCTTACTGAGCATTTGAGATCACCCTTTTATGTTTTCTTTTCCCCAGGATATAAAGAAAGGTTTTAGGTAAAAAAAAAGGATGATCTTTATGGGAGATGTTGAAGATCTTTCACCACGATTAGAAGATTATAGTCCGAGTTTCCAAAGACACTAAACTATTACGGTCCTTATGTGTGTGTTTTTGTAATGTACTAAGTATTCCGCAAAAGTAATGTAAAGTCCATGTACGTCAAGCTTCGGGTCGCTACAGTTGGTATCAGAGGAAAGGTTTAGTCAACCTTTGGAAACTAAGATGCGAGAACTTTAGTGAGATCCCTAGAGATATTTATAAGGTTTGTCTAGGGATGTCCCTAAGGATAAGTATACGTATAGGATACAGTCCTAGAACTACGGTAACGATCATAGAATTTAACCTAAGATGTTAGATATTGAGGATAATCCACCTTTATTATGTTGTTTTCCCTAGCATGATTTTTGCCTCTCACACTATTCTTTTTGGGTTTTAGAAAATGGCTGGAAACAAGGTGATTCACGATAATGGAGGATATGCTGGACAATGGAATGAAATTTTTCATGAGCAACCAAATGAAATGGGATTTGGAAGTCCAAACATCATTATTATGCCGAATCAGAAATCTCATAATATGATTAATAAAGTAAAATTTGGTAAGTTTCCTGACTCGGCTAATAAGAGAAAGATGGAGTTTCATGATGATCATAGGGGAAAGAAAGTTCAATTTCCCCTATGTAAATAATGTGGGAAGAGGCATCAAGGAGAATGTTTCAAAGGAACTAGAAGATGCTTTGGGTGTGGAAAAGAAGGACACAAAGCCAGTAAGTGCAAAGGAAAAGGTTCAGTTAACACCAGGGATGAGGATAATGGTATTGCTACGACATCAACAACGGTTAAATGTTTTAAATGTGGAATGTACGGGCATTATGCAAACCAATGCCCTAAGGGAAAGTCTCATGAAGAGAATCAGTATGGTCGTATGGGTAGTATTTATGTGGATGATGATGAAGAGACTACAAATGATATGTGAGATGAAAGAATTGTTGAAGCTCGGTCAATGGTTTAAGAATGTAGTGGAATGATTACATGTTTATCATGTGTAATGTTGTATAAGTAATCTCATGGTACTATGGAATAAAGAGACATCTAAGGATTGTTACACTATTGTCTTTCCTTAAGTTTTGAAAGTTTATTATTAATGGTACCAGTAACCATGAAAGGTTATTCAGATATTTTTGGAAAGCAGATGATATGCGCATATTGAAGGGATAAGGAGAAAATGAAATGTTAGACAGTATTCATGAGCTCATGATTTATATAAGGACTAAGTGAGATCATGGTTTGAGTATATAGAATTTTGGGGATTTTGGTGTTTGGAAAGTGTTAACTTTTAACTGCATTCATGTTTTCAATAAGGTTCAATGGGCATTCAAGAGAATACATGATTAAGGACTTTGAATTTTTGGAATGTGACCAACAAAACATATCTTATGATATATGGGGATCAACGATGGTATTAAATATATGGTAATAATTTTCACTATGAGAGTGGACTACAATATTATGGATAAGCCTAAAGATTGGAATGGATTAAGGATAGAAGTTTTTTCGATATTATTGATGGGATGTTATAGTAATATAGTTTTAGAAAAAGGACAACCTGCAGGATGGGCGGCAGCCCATCGCTTCGGACAAGGCTGTGGGAATCGAACCCACAACCGAAGTGCGACTGGCCTTTATCACCTACCACTGACCTACAGGAAGTCCCTGTTTAGTAGAAAACTAGTTTTATTATATTAAGAAGTATGATATGTGAAGTATAAGTTCATTTTAGGAACCATATATGATTAATCTCACTATAGATCGACTTATGTATATAATTTTTGCTAACCTTTTGTTTGAGAAAGATGGAATGACACGTCATTCTATCACATGATCTGCTAACACTTCACGAATAACAAATTCAACTTCATTTATTTAAGAGATGAAGTGGAAATTGTTCAAGGCACGAACAACAGTGAGATTTTACCAAAATAAAGTAAGTATTTTTTGTAATTAAAATTTTCAACTTTAGGGAAATGATCTTGAAAACCAAAAATGTTGTCCTAGTGCCCTTATATCCGATGAATCAGATGATACCCTAGATCATCACAAATTTATGGCTTTGTGATTGCTAGCTTTTCCATAGCCATGTTCTCTACCACTCTCCATCAGAACATGAGGGTTAGATTTCTCTTCCATATCCATATTTTCACCTATGTGGAAACCCAGTGATTAGTTTATTTGGGTAACTGTTACGTTTCATACTTTTGTTTTTTAAAGATATGTTTGGGTATTCCTTTTTACGATGTGGGTTTCTATCAAAGAAACTTTCAAATAGTAAACCATTTATAACCCCGACGAATTTCGAGGGCGAAATTCATTTTAAGGGGGGTAGAATGTAACACCCCGAGATTTTATGAAAAATATTATTTTAATTTCATTAACGTCTTATGTTTTATTCTACACCAAGATTACCTTGCGCTATATGCTACACCGTATTAGCTTGCAGTATACGCAACACTATTCTTGGACCGTGTTACACACAATTTTGATAATAGTTATTCTACGCAACATTGAGTATATATATATATATATATATTAAATGTATAAATGAAATATGGTTGGATTCTGTTATACGAAACAATGAAGGATTCTTTCACAACACGCAACCCTGACTTGGCTTGCATTACACGCAATCACGACCTTCCTCGATAGCGTGTGTTGTACACAATACCAGGTTTTAATAAACAATGTTATATTATTATAATATTGTCATGAACTAGCCGTTATGAATAGTATTAACTAAATTTTGAATTTTATAACATTATTATTCATCTTACACATTTCTAGAACATGGTATAAGAACAAAATAAATTTTTCGGGTAAAATAAGTATTTTTCAAAAAAATGCAGTTTTGCCGCCTTTTGATGGCGCACCAACTTTAAATCTATTTTTGACATGTTTATAAGATCAATTTGACAAAATAAAATTCTTCTTTGGAATCATGAAATAAAAATTTACTTTGGATAAATTTTTCATATTATTCTGGTAACTTTCACATTTTAATGAATAGTAAAAACACGCTATATTTTAATTAAAAACAAATTTTTTCATCGTAATATCTTATGTGGTTAAATTATAATATTGAATGGTTTTAAAGTATAAATAGAATATATTTTTACCATTTAATATAATGTATGTCATTAGCATTGATTTTACCTTGAATTCGTAGGTTAAATCAATTCAATCTTTTGCAATGTTTTAAACAAAAACCCGTTTTTATTCGACAACGGGATTAATTTTAATTTAATTTCTGCAACTTCTGTGTATGGAATTTTAAAAAATGGATTCCATATTTTGAATCAGTGGGTCCAAATTATGTTAATAAGCTACTCTTTATTTTTGGGAATTATGAATAGTAACTACGGTAAATTTTATTTACCATAGTTAAAGGTAAATCGGGTAATTAAGGGTAAATATAATATTTTAAAATTACCCTAACAAATGTCAAAATCCTATTGGATGACTAAAAGTCGACCGATATCACCTAAGGGTCAGATTAGAATCATTTAATGAACATTTGTCTATGAAAATAACTTAATTATTATTAAAACCAAAGAAAGTGACAACATGTCACTCTCTTAAATTTTATAAGTATATTAATTTTAATTTAGTGATAAACTTCATGAAACTTCAAACATGAATAGTCTACAGAAAGCTAATGAAATTATCTACATCATATAAATTTATTTATAATTTTTAGGGATTAAATAATTATCATTAATTATGACACAATAGTGATGCAGAAATTGTTTATCTAGTGAAAAATCAAGAATAATGTTTTTTTAAAACTAATAGTGACCATAAAATGAACAAATACCTAACCGAAACTTATTGTACATGTAAATGTAAACCATAATCATACAATGGTAGAATATTTGACCATTTGGAGCCTTATAAAAGCGATTATGACACTTATATTATTTTATTTTAAATGATGCCAAAGTTGTCACCTTCATAATTTAATAAATATAACAATTTAAATATTGTGATTTTAAGATGATAAATTCGAGTAAAAGTATTATTGTGAAAGATAATATATTTATCTTAATCATAGAATTTTATTTTAAATTTTATACAACAAATAAGTATATTAAATAATTATACAAAAATGATGTAGTAATTATTTTATTAAGAGATAAACCAAATAAATTGTTTTAAAAATAATAAAATAAATATTATATGAACTATTTAATGTGATAAACTAATTTTATAGATACATATGACCTTTTAGTAATATATTAAAGCTTTTAGTTCGAACATATCTTCTGTATATATTTTATTTAAATTCAAATAAATAAATAGTGTCAAAATTGACACTATTGTTATTTTACAAAAATAACATATTATAAAATTGTTTAAAAATCACAAAAATATTTAAAAATTATAAATTTATATTTATATGGTCTATAATGTTATAAAGTAAACAATTATGGAAAATTCACAACAAATAAGTAATTATTTGTTATAATTTAGAATTTAGAATTTTATTACCACAAATAAACTTAAATAGATTAAATAAGGATAAATCAAAATGATAAGGTTTAAAATAAGATCCAAACATGTCTAAATTTGATTGGTTGATGAGATTACAACCCTATCTCATCTAAGCTTCGAATATGAGTCATTTTTGGAGGTTTTTATGTGGGGTTAGATTTATTATAAATTCATATTTTTAAGAATTCCTAAGGTTCCCCTCTCCTCCCTTATAAAAGGGAACCTCCTCCCCCTCCTCCTCACACCAAATTGAGCACTCAAGCTCGGCCAAACCCTGCAAAAATCCCTTCTCCACTTCCCTAGAATAGTCCTAGAGGTCCTGGTCTTCTTCAAAGACCAATCTTAGTTCCCTAAGTGAAGGATTCAAAGAAGCGTTCCAAAGAAGAGGTAATATCCATTACCGATCTTTTCAATTTCTTTCTTCTTCAACTTCTTCTTCTTTAGTTGTTTCAGGATAAAGTAATAACATAAGTATTACTTACATACTGATATTTTATTATAAATATGAAACAACCCTAATTCACCTTCTATCCAACCTACGGAAAAATGAAATCACTGCGCGTGCGTACGTACGGAATACCGTCTCCACACCGTGGTGTAATCTATTTTCCACCATCACTTTAAAAGGATGGGTATAATGGTGTAATGAGTAACTATTTATGATTATTATAAAGTAATATTGATACTGAAATAATATATATATACTCCAATATAGTTCCACGATCATAGGAATGATATCATCACTCGTGCGTACGTACGGAATACCGTCTCCACGATGTGATGCGACTTGTTCTACATGATCATCATTACATAGTAATTATATAAATTGAATGAATAAATATGATATATGTTACACTAATACCATTCTGGATATAAGGTATCTATAACCTTAAAAGAAGAATAAGAATGTATTCGGCAAAACACGCATAAGAACAAAAGGCAATAAAGACCCGAGTAACAAGTAACAATGAAATATTACTATCAAGAAACTAAGAATATGACCATATATGATATAATATCAATATGTATGATTCTGTAATAAGTCAATAACATTATTTAAACCATTATACAGGAGCTTCGGACACGTACAAAGCAAATTGGACCTAAGGTAAGGGAAATATCACAATCTCATTTTTATCCGAGATTGTTTATACTTTAGTATTTACTGGGGTGTATTTTATCATCCACATCTATGTTTCCTCAATATGTAATGTTATTTACATCCACCTACAATTGTTTAAATCCAATTCTACCCTTTGTTGAGTTTTTAGTAAAAGATATGAAAGGAATCTTTTGTCGTTTTTCGTACGAGGTACATTTTGACTTTTTCGACAAAAGTACAAAGAATGTTTTTTTAACTTATACGGCACGAACGGATTTCTACTGTTTTATAAAGCCTTATTTTCATGAAGCTTCCTCTAAAATATTTCATGACTATTTTCAATAAAATCTCTTTCTTTTAAAATTTCATGATGTTTTGTGAAAAGAAATTGATTTTGAAGAAGAAAGGATATTTTCCTCAAGAATTCAATTCAAGTGTTTTATCAAAATTATTTTCCATCTAAGATAATAAAGGGTTCTGTTTCTATCCATATTTTTACATTGATTTGACTATGTTGTGATGGAATTATGTTTATGAATTCCTTTATCTTATATGAATGGTTTTATGATGTCATGTTGTTTAAGAATCCCATTTTTATTACACGGGTTATGCAATGATGTATGATTTATGATTTTGTGGCACACATAAGAATGGTATCATTATGAGATGGGTGGGACCTATATCTCCCTCCAATGCATTGGGTAAAGATTTTATATCTCATGAGATAGACATGGCTGGAATGGTAGGTTATACCGGTTCAGTGAAACAGGACTGAAACGAGGGTTACTCGATTCAGAAAGGGACTTTGTCCACTAAGATAGTCTTGGCAATAAGTCATGACTAACAAGAAATGATTCTCTATGATTATGTGTGTATGCCACAAAGTTCCATGTTTTATGTTATGATTATTGTGATTACATTTCACTGCCATAATTTATCCCATGTTATGAAATTATGCTCTCTTTTGCAGGTTATGATTTCCAAAATCTTATGTTCTTATGAATATGATGTGATTGATATTTCTTTTGTTTACCCTTACTGAGCATTTGAGCTCACACTTTTATGTTTTCTTTTCCCCAGGATATAAAGAAAGGTTTTAGGTAAAAAAAAAAGGAAGATCTTTATGGGAGATGTTGAAGATATTTCACCACGATTAGAATATTATAGTCCGAGTTTCCAAAGACACTAAACTATTACGGTCCTTATGTGTGTGTTTTTGTAATGTACTAAGTATTTCGCAAAAGTAATGTAAAGTCCATGTACGTCAAGCTTCGGGTCGCTACATTTTTGATGCCTATAAATATTGTGGTACCATGTAGATGACGTTGGATCAACAACTTCACTATGAAATTAAGATTAGGATATTGTTTTCTTTTACACTGTAGCTTTTAGTTATAATTATTTTTCATGAAACCTCATGTGCATATTTAAATAAAATTTTCCTATATTATATATATATATATATCTCTTCTATTATGTACTGTGAACTCTTATACTCTTGATTATGATTAAGTGGCCTAAGGAATATTTGTGGTCATTACATAGTTTTTTTTATTGAAATGCCGGAGCACCTATGATGCACAGTTAGCCTGCAAGACTTGGGAAACTATGTGATGCCAATGCAATTATTTCTACTAATTTTACAAAGTGTGTTGTATGGTTTTATCCTAGTTTCCCAATACGTGTGACCAAACCATGAACTTCACTTTTTATTCACTAGTTAATTTTTTTTACTCTTGTGGATTTTGGACTTCTCCTAATGTGATTTTTTACATACTGGAGGTGG
>CAUJRU010004721.1:0-11833 GCA_963277665.1 Viscum album
AAAAAAATATTTTAGAACATTACGAATGCTTTAAAGACAAAACTAGTGTCAAACACCCCATTGAAACATTTAAATACATATTAAAAATACACTAGAGAATTTAAAAACATGTTTAATGCTACCTAGGCCCATGTAATTTATTTAAACCATTTAAATGAACTTTTAAAACTAAAAATGGTTTGAAAAGAATATCAAATTACATAAGAAATCATTTTTGAAAACTCAAATTATTTTAAAGGATCCACTCAAGAATTTTTGAAAGTTCTTATATTTTGACATATCCATGCCAAGCACAAAATCCATTTGAAAATCATTTATAGAATACTAAGGGATTTTAACACACTACTAAAATCATAAGAAAATATTTAAAATCATACAATAAATTTATAATATACTTTTTGAGATAATTCTATTTAAGAACATACCTCATTTAAAATGTAATCCTATGAATCCCTTTTCCTACAATGGTGAACACACAATTGATCTAAAAAGCAAACTACTCTACCTTATACAACCAAAAGTCCCATCATTAGAACCTCCCGAAACACAAATCTAAACTTGAACATTGGTTATGATTCATATGAGTGAGATAAATTGAGAGGGAGTTAAATGGGAATATTAGAGAAGAGGAAAATAGAAGAAATATAGGCTTACCACTTAGATTTCACTTGAATATGAGAGGGAGAGTCCTTGAAATACATGGAGGATTAAGAGGAGTAACTCCTCCATGCATGACACACGCTAGTCCATATCATAGGGTAGAATATGGATTTATAATGACCTAATATTTTCATACATATATATTATGCTTTTTAGGTGAATATTAATTATATTACACAAAAAAAATCATGAGGATCGTAAGAGTTATAGGGCCTTTGAAAACATGGAAACATAAACAATTGGTCTTTAAGTAAGCTACATCATCCCTCACTATAATCTTCATAACTATAACCCTTATTAGATATATCATATATAATACCTTTCTTCATATCTTGGGGAAAGGAAACATAATAAAGGGTGATTTTAGATTCTCAGTAATGGTAAACAAGATAGATATCACTATAAAATGAGAATATTGGTATTAGAAATTTAGAATAACATATGGAAATTATAACTTTAATATCATAAATCATAACCATGAGTCATTGCATAAATCATGGTAATTTATAAGACATGAATCATAATGGAATAAAATAACATGATCCATGAGATCATATAATTGGAATAAGACATAGATTTGTGGCATATATATAATCATAGGAAATCTTATGTTAAGGCTACCCACCAAGACATTCAAAACATTTTAGTCATGGTCTAACCACCCATGTACCTCCTTTGGGATTAGGATAACTTCTTGTGTACCCTATTTTGGGCTTGAGATAACCTATGGTGTACCCTCTTCTGGTATTGGGATAACTTCTCATGTACCCTATTTCAAGCTTGGTATAACTTCCTATATACCCTCTTTCGGTCTTATGATAACCTCTCATGTACCCTTTGAGCTCATATAACATTAATTATTATATAATGAATTAGATGGAGATATATGTACCACCCATCACATGATTAAAATAATAATCATGTGTGTCATAAGATCATAAAAAATTCATTATATCAGAACCCATCAAAAGAAATGGGTTTCACAATCCTTTTATCATTCTCTAAAAGAATAACCCGTCAAAAAATAAGATCATTTCATAAGAATTTATCATGGTATAACCTGTGGAAGAGAAAAATGTTTCAAAAACATAATCATAAAAATAAGAAACAAGATAAATAATAATAATGGTATCCCTATCCCATATACCATGTAAATAAAAAGTAATATCAAATTATTTAATCTTATATGGAAAATGATTATGGAATAAAAATCACTTGGACTGTTTCTTGAAGAAAATATATTTTCTTTGAAAATCAACTTTTTAAAACTAAAAATTCATAAAATATTTTTGAAATAATTTTCTTTAAAATTGTTATTGAAAACATATAAAGGAATACTCAATAAAAATAATGGTCATGAAAGTGGGAAATTTTGTTCATGTCCTACATGTTAAAATGAGGATTCCTTTCACATTTTCAGTAAAACAAAAATAAGCATTATTTGGAAAATAATAAGAATATTCTTTTCACAAAAATTGTACAAATTTAAAAATGTTTAAAAATTTCTTTAATAAATAATTTTATTAATGTTAAAAATATTTTTGAAAACATTTTAGGAAACATAGTTTTGGATGAAAATTTTGTTTGACCGAAGAGATAAATAAAGATAGTGTTTCTTTAAAATGTAATTTTAAAATACTGAGACTATAAAGGAAATAAAATAAATGTAAAAATTTATTCTCATGAAATAACTTGAGGGGAATAAATTTCAGTTTTTTCTTGAGATATAGATCATATTATTTCATCATTGGAAGCATAACATATATAATCTCGATAAACGATGAAATTATAACTTAAAACACTTCCACTTTGATAACCTTGAATCATATTCCCTATGAAATAATAACATTAAATGAAACTTATAATATAATTAAAATAATTATAGTCATGATATAACATTTAAAAGTTGCATTATATGCACCTCATATAATTATATAGGTGCAAAACATAACTTTGGTCTCCAATAATGAAATTTGAGACAAAAATCACATACTGATTAAGAAAATTTTAAAGCATAAAACAAATGAAAGAATATAATTAAATGAAGCTTAAAAATTAATTAAAAGAATTCTATTCATGATATAACATTTAAAAGGGTAATTATGTACACCACACAAAGGAAATTAGTGGTTAAGTTTTATATGTCTCCCAAAAATAACAGATATTATAAATCCCTTACCATAAGTCTCAACTTACTTCGTACATAATAGAAAAACCTATATAATAAATATATGTTTATTATAAATCAATTATATAACCATATAGTTATATATATATATCATACAATATATCATTTGCTTATAACCATTTATTACTTGTTTATTAACAATTTCGTGTTAAATTCATGTGTCGGGACATAACTGCTTCGTTTCTCCTATATGATTTGATTTTTTATTTTTGGCCCTATAAATTTGATCATAGTTCCATAATTTCCAGAATTTTGAACAATATATAAATATCATATATTTTCAATATAAATTTATTTATATTGATCCTTAAAAAATAGAGATAGAAAATGAAATACATCGTTCTTGGAGATGGAAGGTCATACATATGCATGAACGTTGTCTCCAATTTCCTGATGAAATTAAAGAATGGTAAAATATATATTACCATTAAAAATAATTTGTATGAAATATTTATTGCATATTATCATTAAAATTTTCCTTATTACCTTTCATGTAAAGCGTGAATGTATCACATTACTTCGCAAGGCGATAGTCCATCATACACACAGTCGACGTTATCATATTCACATGGAATGGAAAGTAATTAGAATTATGTTATATAATTATTAAATAAATATAATAATATCATATATATCATATATATAATCACTAAATCCATCATTATATCCATCCTTTGTATGTGATAATGTAAAATAAATAACATCGATTCGTGAGGCGGTAGTTTGTGGTAAATACGAATGATGATTTTGAAACCCATTTGATAAAAGAGGAGAAGGATTTAAGTTATAACATTATAATAATATCATCTTAGTATATTTATTGTACTGCGGTTATTATATCATCATGTTTTAATAATAATTTAAGGGGTTGTATGAATAAATAAAATAAAATTCTGGATTAGGGACGTTGCCTCTTCTTCATACAAATTCTTTTGGTTTGCACCAAAAGGATTATTAGATTGTATTTATGAGAAAAATAAGGATTCTAGAATGATTTGAGGGAATTGAGGAATTTATTTGGGCAGTTCATGTATACACCATGGGGTTTTGGAAGTGTTAAGACGTGAGGATAGGGGGTTTCCTTTTATAAGTGAGGTGAGTGAAACACTAGTAAATTTTTAAAAGAAAAAAGGTGTACCCACATTTTTCAATTTCAAAAAGGATTTAAATGGTTCAGTATATAAAATATAAGATAAAAGGTCTAAATATGGCTAGAAAATGTGTTTTTTACAAGTTTTGTGTAATTTTTAACCCTTGTATTTTTAGTTTAACCCCTCATTAAACCCATTTTTACTATAACTGCGGTCAATAATTTTTACTATTTTTATTGTTCATTATATTTAAGAAATAACTAAACCAAATTAAATAATATAAATTATTATAACTAAAAATATGGAATATATTTTTTCAAATTACTTTCATAGAATTGTAAATTTTTTATTTAAAATGTTTCTTAAAGATGTGATGAGATGGGTTTTCAAAGAAAAAATTATCAAAAGTTTAAAAAATATGTCGAAATTCAATTTGAAAATGATTACATTGAATTAAATTGGATTAATTGTTATATGATTCAAATAAAGTTTATTTTAAAACCATTTTAAAATAATTTTTATGTTATCAAAAAAATTAAAAAAATTGAAATTGTTAATAAAACTCGTTATTTTTCATTATTCGTCAAAAGATTATTCTTTTCAAAAAAAATTCCAAAATCCACCCTAAGATAATTTTTACATAATTTTTTAAAAAGTGAAAATTATTTTTAAAAAAAAATTATAAAATTATCAATAATTATTTTTATATAAGTTCTCAAAAGAAAATAAAACTTCTTTTTAGAAAAATATAGTTGTTAAGTATAAAATTGGAGTTATTCTTCTTACGTGTCTAGAAAAAACACAAGGTACATGTTAAAAATTTTATTGAATAAATAAAATATAAATTTAATTAATATAATTCAAAAAAGTTATTTATTAAATTTGTTGAGATAAAACATGTTTCGGCACATAAAAACGGTTTTCCAGAAAAAGATTCCCTTTATTTTCAAATAGTTTTTATTTTAATTTTTAATTAATTGGTCACCAATGAATTAATTATATATACATGTGTAAACCATATATTATAATAACATGTATTACATCATTCCTTCTAGGGTTCTTTGGTATTATCATGAAAAAATCTATAGTAATTTCATACCATTTCCATACAATAATAGAAATAGGTTATAAGAATCCTTTAGAATGATTCCTCACAGCTTTCACTAGTTGTAAAACCAAAAAATTTGGACACATAATCATAAATTTACCACTTCATGTTGTCCCACAAAAAAATGTTCCTTAAAGTCTATATACATCTTTTTTACCATGGTGTATATATATATTTGATATATGAGAATCATCCAATAACTCCCTTTTTGGATGAGCTATATATGGAACAAATAATAACCTTCTAAATTTTAGAACACCACATTGACAAAAAAAATCTGCTAATTTTCCTTCGTTCTCACCTTTAATTTTCTTCTGGAATCCATCATCATTATATTGAGAATTATTTATACTCTCTAATAAAGATAGTTTTGTAATCAATTGAAAAATGATTAATTGATCCCCTTCATTAGAAATTCCCATATCCATATTTACTATATCCATGAATGGGGGATCCTTCTCAATCCTCATTTGGGTTAAAAGTCCATGATCTTTCATACTCAATGCATCTGATACCTTGTTGGCCTTCCTTGGGTGGTAGTGTATTGATAAATCATAATCATTCAGTAGCTCAAGTAAACACCTTTTTCATATTAATCTCTTTATATGAGAATATATATTTCAGGATCTTATAATCTGTGTATATCTCACATATTTCGCCATTGAGATAGTGTCTATATATTTTCAAAGTAAAGATTGCATCTGTTTACTCTAGATCATGGGTTGGATAGTTCTGTTTTGAGTCTCCAATATCCTTAATTCATAATTAATAACTTTATCATTTTTTATTAGGGCACAACCAAGTCCCTTCTTTTATGATTCACTATATATAACAAACCCATCACTCCCAGATGGTAGATTCAAAAACGTCACATTAACCAGTATTCTCATTAGTTTATCAAAGAATTCTTCTAATTCCTTTTTCCAAACAGACATAACCCCTTTACGTGTAATTTTAGTAAATGGGTTATTAAACCAGGAAATTTTTTAAACAAATCACTAATAGTACCCTTACAAACTAATGAAACTACATACCTCAGTTATGTTTATTATTATAGGCCATTATCTAACTTCTTTTTTCTTTGTAGGATCAACTTATATTCCATACTTGGAGAAAATATTTCCAACAAAATAAACTTATTGGATGTAAAAAAACACTTAATAAATTTTCCATATAACTCTTCTCTTATAAGAGTATTTATAGTGGTTAGTAAGTGATTTTCATGGTCCTCATATATTTTATAATACACGAGAATATCATCAATGAATACCACAAAAAATCACCAAAATATTCCTTGAATACTCAGTTCATTAGGTCCATAAAAACACGTGGTGAATTAGTCAGTCCAAATAGAATTAATCTAAACTTATAATTTTCATAAATCATTTTAAAATGCGTCTCTATAATTTATTCCATCTTCACTCGCAATTAGTTATAACCAGGATGAATATAAGACTTTGAAAAATATTCATCTTCATGAAGTTGATCAAGCAAGTCATCAATGTGACGTAGATGATACTTTTTCTTTTTTATAGTAGAATTGATTTCCCTATAATCAACACACAACCTCTTGTATCTATCTTTTTTTCTTAATTAAGAGAATATGGGCTCCCCATAGAGAAACACTAGGGAGAATAAATCCATTATTACCCAAATCCTCTAGTTATTTCTTCAACTCCACCAATTCCACTATGGACATTCTATAGAAATTATTTGATATTGGCCTTGCATTAATGATTAAATCAATAGAAAATTTGACTTTACACTCTGGGGGCATCCAGGTATTTCCTCAAGAAATACATCAATATATTTCTGCACAATAGGTACATCCTAAATTTGAATATTACCTTCTTCATAACTAGATATTTTTTACTCTTCTTCCCCAAAAAATTCAATCAATAGAGCTAATGGGGGGGTTTGAATAAGATTCAGGTGATGAAAATTATTCTATAAATATGAGGGATTCTACATCCTCTTTAAATATCGTAATTTCATTCCCATTGAAATATATTTTTGCATCATATTTTTATAGTAAAACCATACTAATGATTATATAAAATTCAACCATAAGTATGATAACAAGGTCAGTACATAAAGAACATTTATGCTTTATAATGGGGACTACCTGACACATTTTTGTTACAATGATAATTCTTTTAAGAGTTTTGACTGATAAATCTCTTACTAAATCAAAAGGGTAAGGATTAATTTTCTTAGAAAACTGGTTAGAGAAGAAAGAGTGCGATGATCCAGAATCAAATAAGGCATTGGCTAAAATTTACAATAGAATTAATTTACTTTCCACCACATCATTCGGTACGTCTACATTCTATGTATTGATCACATAAACTTTTGCATCTCCCCTCATCCTCTTCTGTGTATGTTCCCTTGATTCTGGGGAATTAATTTTATTAGTTCCCCATATCCCTATAGGTGAAACATTAAATATCATCATTTTCTTTATTCCCTTTAGAATCTTTAATATGATAACCATTTTCTCCACATATAAAAAAACTCCCAGTCCCCTCAATCATTTTCCAGAGTGATTTTTTCTATAGTTCTCATAAGGTGGAAATTAATTCATTCCCTTATAATTCTTTAACACATTCCCTTTTTCATGATGTTCAGAAGACCTCTTCTTATCTTGGTTTTCCTTGAATACATAGGATCTTGAAAATTCCTTCATAATGGTTGTTAAAGAATATTTGAATTATCCTAATATTACTTCCAAGTAATATCAAACAAGATCCTAGTAAGGCCCATTTTCGTGTACCAAGTTGCGTCGATTCAAGACTGACACACCTTGTCGGGTTTATTACTCCTAGGTACATCTGTTCTAAAACTAAATCCACTTATAGTATCCAGATAATGACGTATTTCTAGGAATACCTACATAATATCTACCTTACCAAAATTCTTGTATGTTATTCTATACTTATCCTCAAATTCTATCTTAGGGTTGTTTTACTTAATATATGTTTTCCAAATCTAGTTTTTATGTTTTCTACTAAACTTCCTCTAATACCAACTATAACACCTTGACCCCAGAATCTCAAAGCATGTACATTATTTTATTATATTATCAGGATTATAAGGAATAAAATCTTGAAGGACTGATCAACTTAGCATTTTTGGAAATCCATATTACATACATGAAAACCATAATGATTTGAGAAGTAGGAAAAACAAACACAAAACATTATAAAATTAAATAAATATAATCCTTGAAATCTTATTCAAATGTTTCTTCTTCATAACCTAGGGAAAGGAAACAAAATAAGGGTGATATCAAATGCTCGGTAAGGGAATGTGAAACAAAATAAATAATAACTTTATTAGAGTAAATCAACATATAAAGGTCGATAACTAATAAAACATGCCATTAAAATAAAATATATATGCAATAATTAATATGTCAAGGTAAGAAATAGAAACACAAACTGATTAATCAATAAATTAAGAATGAAATGTATCCATAGATATGTCAATTCAAAAATATCATGGATAATAATAATAAATTAATTACCAATAAAGAAAATTATTAATTAATAGATGTTATTTTTCTCAGGAAAATGATATATTTACCCTCAGGATATAGTTTAAATTATTCTGATTTTAACAACTAATTCATCTCATGAGACTACTGATGCATCATCGGGCTTACATTAACATGTCCCCAGCCTATATGGATTTCCTTAAATGGTTCCCAACCCAAGTATTGCATTTCCTAAGAATTAATAATATATTGAATGATTGATTTAATTAGTTAAAAAAATTATTTATCAAATATATGTGTTGAATAAAATATATGGATTTGTCAATGATTCCCCAATTAATCAAATAACCTTCAAAGTGAACACCGTATGTAAAAATCATGTGTAGTTTAAGAAATGATAATATCCATTGAATGTGAATATGGATATCCAAGATATAATAAAAATGATAATAATGAATTGATTGTTTCAAGATATATTTAACAACCACAAAAGGAATTTATATTTCAATGATAATCATTAAAAACATTCTTAAACAGAATAATATTTAATCATTCCAAAGCGTCTCATACCACTTTGAAACATTTGAATCGAAATATCCATGATGTAATACCATTAAATGAAATGTATAATATCATGAGAATATATAGATTCATGATATAACATGTCTATGGGAATTATATACACTATATAATATAAATTATGTGCATAACAACAAATAATTCTCAATGGAATGTAAATTGAGACAAAATCCCTTACATTGTGTTTCTTTTTTAGTGATTGTACTTTATCCTCTTGTATAATTATCTTAAGAGTGTTAATGATTATTAAAGAATAATATTCATGTTTATAATATCATATATTATCTTCTTATAATAGCTTATTACCCATTTTATAATAATCTTTCAATATTTTAACTATTTCAAGTGTTAATTGCCTAATTTTTCAATTATGTTTTAACTTGTTACTTGTCGTTCATATTAATTAGATAATGGTTTCATAATATCCAGAATATAAACCATGATTTAAATATAATTTATATTAATTATATATGTATTCATAATAATCCATAATATTTTGATATATGAAATAAAATGCATCGTTCATGGAGACGGTAGGCCGTACGTACGCATGAATACTACTTTCAATTATTTTTCATATTAAAATAATGATAATTAAATGATATATATGTATAATATATTACAGTATTATATTCATTTCATATATTTTTTATATGTTTAATAAAACCATCTTTTATACATTCCATGTATAGTGTGAATGAATCGCATCGCTTTGAGAGGGTAATAGTCCACACTTCCACAAATAATGTTATCGTATTTACACAAAATAGAAAGAATAAGGGTATATGTTATAAAATAATTAAAGAAGAATAAATAAATAATAAATATCATTTATATCATATATATAATATATAAATAGTGTTTTTATCATAATTCACACCATGATAGGTGGTAAAGGAAAAATGAACAATCAGTGTTTCGTGAGGTGGTAATTCAGCGTACACATAATAGTAAGTTCGTTACCCATTAGTTGAAAGTGTGTGTAAGTGTAAGTCTAAATAATAAATTAAAAAAAATAAAATTATATTTATGATATTGGTGTTGATATATAATTATATAATCAAGATAATTGAACTATTGGAGAAAGAAATAAAACTAAAGAGCCTAAGGAAGGATGTTACCTCTTCTTTGAGTAACTCCTTTTGGTTTCCACCAAAGTGATTCCTTGGAAGGATTTATTCTCAAAGTTAGGCTTATATAATGAGGTTATTGATTTTTAGGATCTATTTGGGTAGATATTCAACAATCCAAGGTGTCTTGAGATGTGTGAGGAATTGAGATGAGAGGAGGCCTTCTATAATGGATGAGGAGTGGCACACTTGTAAATTTTGGAAAAGGGAATTCCACCCACATTTTTCTCCTTTAAATTGGATCAAATAATGGACCACATTCGGTCCTATGGAGTATATGGTATAAATATTTCCATATAATATATTTTGGAAAAGTTTCTAGGTCATTTTACCAAAAGATTAAGATTTAGTCCTTTATTAAGCTTAATTTCACCTTAATCGTTGTAATTAATTTTAATTAATTTCACTATTGTTTTGGTAAAAAAATAAGTTCACCTTATTATAAATTATAAATTATTATTATTACAGAAATTGAATCTGTTTTTTAAAATTATAATCATATAATTTCCATAAATTAATTTAAATTTAAACTTGTAGATGAGACAATAATGCGGGTTTTAAAAGTAAAATCATTCAAAAGTTTGATAAGTTATTATATAAAATTTTAAAGTGAAATGGATTAAAATGACATGAATTGGATTAAATGATAAATATTAATATAATTAAACATTAAAATCATTTAATATACAATTAAACCTTATAAATAAATGAGATGAAAAGGCAGGTTTGAATAAAAATGCCTTATTTTTCACTATTCATTAAAAATGAAACTTCACAAAAAAATACTAAAAATTCACCCGAAAATAATTTTTATTTTTCAATTTAAATTATTAGGTTTCTATTTAAATATTATATTTATAAAAGTTCCAATAATTCTATTTAAAATAGGTTCACCAATAAAAGGTGGTAAAAGTTCCTTGATAAAAATATAGTATTTTAAATGTAAAATTGCGTTTTTTTATCTTATATCTATAAAATTTATTGAATGAGTGTTAAAATATTTTTTGGATATATAATATATTAATTTACTTTATAAACTATCTAAAAGTGTTAGAATTTGATTGACTATGCAAAACTTGACTAAATAGTGTTTTATTTATTATGGGTGTTATGTGTGTTACAAAGATATCAACAAAGTTAAATCTATTATAAATGTAAAATATGGTAAAGTATTGGTGTGCTACAAATATATCTTATAAATGATGAGAAGAACATATTTCTTATGTGTTTTTAACAAGTTAATCGGGTGCTTGAGTATAGGATTTATGGGATATAAATCAAGATTTCATGAGTCAAGTGGTATGGTAAGGTAGCTCTAGGGTGTACAAAAACTTGTATATGATTTTATATGGTAATGAGGGATACTAAGAACCATTTTGAGGTTATTTTTATAGATAATCTCTTAATATGGGTTAATATAGTGAGATCTTATTTAACCTATAGGGTATTTGTATTGAAGAAACCAAAACTTATCCTAAGGTGGGTAAGAATGGGGTTTGATGAGTCATTATTGGATATAATGAAATGTGGGGCATGTTAATAGGTGGATTTTGGTAAATCTTTGGGATAAGAATATTAATC
>CAUJRU010004722.1:0-11728 GCA_963277665.1 Viscum album
ATGATGACGCTTCGATCTTATTGTAACGCCCCGACCCCAGCTACCCAGAGTCGGTGCATTACTTCGTAACATTGGCATGATCACAAAAGATCAAGTCTCAAAAGACCGATTAGTTTAGTAGCCTTGGAAACACTAGACACATTCATAAATGTTACATTACATCATAAAGTGAAAAACTAATAACAAAGTCTTCATAGTCCACACTCATATCCTCTTCTGACTATCCCTACAGGTCATTCCTAAAATACTTCTTCACATCCTGGAAAATATTAAAACATTGAAAGGGGTGAGCTCAGATGCTCAGTAAGGATAACAATATTGCGGAAGCTTTCATAAATAAACATTAACATTTAAGGCAATGTATAACTAAAACAAAAGCCTTTTTAAACTTGAACTTCAGCATAATATGGCAAAAATAAAATTAAATAATGCCATTTACTTACTCACATGGATATTGTACTGGTCGAATAATCACATGCAATATCAATAACCACTTTCATAATGATGGAATGCATAATTCCAGACTATCATAACCACGTAGCCAAGGCCTCGTGCCAAGACCACAAATAAGATTTTGTCAAGGCCTCGTGCCAAGACACTAGTTTGTCTCATGAGACCTGCCGATGAATCAAGGAGCTATAGCGGGCTCCACCCGTCACTTACTAAGTCCAATGCATTCCTCATATGAATGGGTTTAAACATATCATAAACCATAACATAATCGTATCACATAAAACATGCATAAAGGAAACATAACATTTCCACATTTCAATCACAAGATTTCAATACAACACATTGATATAATAAAAACGGTTTCAAAACCATTTTCAACACCAACATAAAAGAAAGTTAAAACTTTGTATTTATTTTTCATTAAAAAAAAGTGATGGCTTGTAGAGGAAGATGAAACTCAAATAATGGTCACGACGGTGGAGAAGTCATTGTCGCCACATATGTACGGAAAGAAAAACATTCCCTTTTTGTCGTTTAGTAAAACGCTTCGTATAAAAAAAGATTCCTTTTGAATAAACGTAAAAGTCAAAGGGGTTTATACACCGTATAAAAGAAAATTGTGTATAAAACCAAATATGACTCAATGAAAGGAGATTGAGACGAAGTCCTTAAAAAGATCATTTTTAAAATAAAATAGATCTATTATGTATATTCACTATAGGTACACATAAAGAACGTAAAAATACAAAATAGGACATAATAATATCATGACATAATTTGAAAGTAGGAGATTAACCCAAAGAATGGAAGTTGGGTTAAGAAATTCCCTTACCTCGTGTCCGACTTGACTCAATCGTTCTTTAAACTCCTGAATAATAAACTAGAGTTAATATCTACCTTATTAAGAACCATTTTCAATTTCATTATCCTTTTTATATCACTTATTACAATGTTATGAACATTATGTAATTATTTAAGTTAATAACGGTCGTTTTGTCGATCTTTGGTACTTGAGTCAACAATAAACTTCTTATAATTACAAGTTGTTCATGTGGTGAAATATCCATTATATACAGAATTATATTCATGATGTATATGTCATATATATCATATATATCCAGTATATACATTCATTCATAATATTACGTAACATTTAGAGGTAAGAAATGAAATGCATCATTCATGGAGACGGTAAGCCGTACGTACGCATGAACGCTACTTTCATTTCTATTTCGTATTTAATGGAATGAAATCATAATTATATAAAGGTATAATATAGTTCCAGTATAATATCATATATAATATCATTTACTCCATCCTTTATACATCCCACATATGGCATTAACGATTCACATCACCTTGAGGGGGCGGTAGTCCGCACTTCCTAAAATGAAATTATCGCGTTTACCCATAATGGAAATCATAAAGTATGCCATAAATGAGAAATAAAGAAGCATAAGGAAAACATAAACATAATATATATATCATATATTAAAATAGTGTCATCAAAATGGCCACCATTATAGGTGTTATATGAGTGTTGAACAATCATCGTTTCGTGAGGCAGAAATTCGCCATCCACAGAAACCGTATGTTCTTTAACCATCAGATGTAGGTGTGTGTAAGTGTAGCTCGAATAATCATTATAACAACATCCTAGTATATTGAGGATACTGGTGTTGTTACAAAATAAAGGAATAAAAAGAGTTTAGGGTGTTGGATAAGCAAAATAAAATAAAATAACATAAGAGAGGACATTACCTTAAAATTGGGTAACTCTTTTGATTTGAGCCAAAGGATTCCTTGGGAAGACTTTTGCCCAAATTTAGACTTCTAGGAGTAAGGGAGGGATGTTGGGAGAGTATTTGGGCAGAGGTTGGCCGAGCCAAATGGCTTGAAAGTGTGAATGAGGTGGTAGAGGTGGGGGCCTTTTATAAGAGGAGAGGAGGGGCACTCTTGGAAAGTAAAAAAAAGTCACTTTATTATAAAATGAGTTTCGGATTTTAGAGGTCCCACACTTATATAATTCTAGTATAAGGTGATAAGGGTTCTAAATACACCCATCCAATAGGTTTTGGACATGTTTAGGTCTTAGATATTACATTATCTTTCCATTTTATTTAAATCGTTAAATAACGAGGTCATCGCTGCATCATCATGATGTCATAAATAATTTAATTTATTTAATGTCTAAAAATTATGAAAAAACACTATGATGTAGGAAATCTTTTTATATTTCCAATGACTATTTATAGTCAAAAATATGACTTGTATAACCCCATGTAAAAATTGTTTTAGTAAAACATTTCATGTTTGTGTCATTTTTCACTTTAACATTAAATAAAAGGTATTTATGTCATTTTCCAACTAAAGTGGCTCCATGGGGTCCCCAAGTTGACCCATGGATTGTATTGGTCGGCCATGGCACATCCAATGAGGGTAGGACATGTGTCAAGCTCCTCTCATATTATTAAAACATTATTTTTACCTTAAACTACACTAATTACCTCTAATCGCGATTAAGAACTTAAAAGTTACTATTCACCAAAAATTATTTTAATATCATTGAACCAAATTTTACTTCTTAATGACAACCATGTATGTCGGATTTTTGAAATTCAAAACACAGAAGTGGTAAAATTTCATTTAAACGAAAAATCAGTTTTTATAAGTACCACTTAGTGGTTTCACTATTCATCAAAAATTGAAATTTTTCAGAACAATGCCAAAATTTCACCCTAAGCTATAATTGATATTCCGAATTCAAAAATGATGTCTATTTTACAAAATTCAAAAAATATAAGTTTCATTAATTAATTTTATAATTAATTCCCGCTGTCACAATAAATAGCGTGTTTTTAAGAAACAATATATATCAAAAGATTGATATTTGTTTATGTCCAATTTCAAAGTGAAATTAATTATAATGAACACCATTGGATAAAATGGTAAAAATATATTCTAATTATACTTTAAAACCACTCAATAGTATAATTTATCACTATAAATTATTTTGATCAAAAAAGTTGTTTTAAGTATTTTTCACTATTCATAAAAAAATTGGAAGTTCTCAGAAAATTACAAAAAATTCAACTTAGGATAATTTCGATATTACGAATACAAAAATGAAGTCCATATTGAAATATAAGATTTCCATAATTTTAAAAAGTGGGTATTACTATTCATAACGGCTACTTTCATTAGTCACAGTGTGTTAGAACTCGAACTTGCGTACAATGCAAGCTATTGCATTATTGAAAGAGAAGCGTGTCGTGGAAGCTCGGGGTTTTACATTCTCCCCTCCTTCAATAAATTGCGTCCTCGCAATTTGAATTTTTTTTTCTTTGAAAATAAAAGGTTGAAAATAGAAAATACCTTTGTGGAAAACCCACATCGGAAATAAGGTTAATAAAATTTAGCCTTAATAAGAGGGAATGGGAAATCAAAAAGTCACCACCAAATTATGATCTCAATAAGGAGAACATTGGTGGAAATTAGAGACATATAATTGGAGGAAAATGTAAATATTTTTAGGGAGTGATTGAGGTCATCAATCAAAAACAAGTGTAAAATTGAGGGCCACAAAGCCTTCAATCTATGTTGATTTAAAATATTATCTGTTCAACAAGACATAAGGTATTAGGATAACACATTTTTTGTTTTAATATCCCTTTAATAAAGTTTAAGAATTAATTTATTCATAGAATAAGAGATAGGTATATATATATTTATGCTTGACAAGTAGAGTTTCAACCTTCAACTAATTTCTACCACAAACTCATCTTTCACTCAAAAAGATAATAGAACTCAAAAATATTATATTTATCCTAATCGTACAAGGTTAAAAATATTAACACATACCATTTGGATTAGAAAAACTATTTTGTAATAACCAGGGGCTTCACGTAGTCCAATGGTAGGCGATTAATCCCAATCGCACTATGGTTGTGGGTTCGATTCCCACAGCTTTGTCCGACGCGACTGGTTATGCCCCACCCTGGAGGTTGTCCTTTTCCTAAAACTATAGTATTATAATATTCCAAAAATAATCTTCATAAATTTTTTAACCTTAAACAATACTATCCAAAGATCAACTTAATCCACTCCAACCTTTATAGTTATCCAAAATACCTTTGTCCAGACTTTCTCTAAAGGGTCTCTTAATTCCAAAATCAATTTATCAGATTCCCCAAACAAAGTAAAGTTTCTCTTATTAGCACATAATAAAAATATAATTACCTTCATCATATTAAAACCTTACTGAAATCAACAAGTACTGCAGTACAATCCTTATATATATATCACATTATTCTAATAACCAGAATATAATCCATGAGTCCAAAAGCACCAATACATTAGTTATTCTGCTTCAACTGTAGTAACAGCATAAGATTGTCCTTGATCCCTTGGCCTTTTCTGAGGTAATTTTCCCTGACGCTTAGGAAATTCATTTGCATAATTCCCCATTTCCCTACAATTGTAGCATTCAACATTGATAGCCTCTTTCTTTCCCTTGCAATCACGCGCCTGGTGACCTTTTTCCCCACATTTATAACAAACTCCCATTCCTTTTAGGCAAGTACCAGGGTGATTCTTCCCACAATTATCACATAATGGAAAATCCTTCTTTCCCTTTTTCCCTTTATCTGTCTCTTGTTCCACTGTTCTCTTCTTCTCTTTCTTTACTTTGTTGTCATAAGACTTAGAGAATTCCTTTTCTGTCTTGATAGCACATGAGACAATATCTTCGTATGTTGAGAAAGATTGTGATACTAAAGCTCTACAGAGAAATGGTTTTAACCCATCAAAGAAACGATCAATCTTATCTCTTGGGTTACGTATATAATCTGCAGCATACCTCGCCAACCTTGTAAAGTTGGCCTCATACTTTGCGACATTCTCATCCTCATTTTGTCTCAGACTCAGAAATTGCCTTTCCATATCTGCTCGATGGTCATGAGGAAAGTATTTTTCTAAGAAAAGCTCTTTGAACTCCCTCCATTCCATATTCGATACGTCATCATCTTCCTTTGTATTTTGAATAAATGACCACCATTGATAGGCATCTCCAGTGAGGCGGTAAACTGCCATGATAACCTTCTCCCTTTCGCTACTCCCCAAGGCGTGGAATATTTTCTCTAAGGAGTTTATCCATTGCTCAGCTACTAACGGATTTGTACCCCCATTAAATGTTGGTGGTTGTTGCCTCATGAAGCGGTCTAACATTGATCCTCCACGTTACGGATCAGGGTGCTCCATTCGAGTAAGGTTATTATTCATAACCTGAGTGAGTTGTCCCAGTGTAGTAATAAGTTGATCAGCACCAGTTGTATCTCTAGCTCCACAATAATTATCTTGAGCAGGAGGGAAATCCCTACACGGAGTGAGTGCATTGATACGGTTTCCATTCCTTCCACTAGGGCCATTTCTAAACAATGGCATAAACTATATTAGTTTATGAATAAAAATACATAATTCCATACTTGTAAGATACTTAACATAAATTGAACTATTTATGGATATAATCCATAAAAATGTTTTCTTTAAGGAATTATATACTCATAACCCTTCATAGTGGTTTATAAAGAAAATGAGAATTATCCAAAGCATATCCCTCAGGAGTGTCGTAACCAAGAGTGCAGCAAGGCCCGTTGTCGTGCACCAGTTCCTGTTCGATTCTAGCTCAAAGCGGTGTTTTCGGGTTTTACCCCTAGGTACGTCTGTGCCAGAGCCGCCTCTACTTGCTCGTATCCAGACAGGGATGTATTGCTCGGAAAACTCACAACATCTCTACAATACCAAAATTCTAGGAAGTTCTTCTATACTAATCCTCAAAGTCTATCTTCGGGCTATGTGCTCTAATCAGAGTTTATCTAAATCTAGCTTCCAAGGTTAGTACTAAACTGCCTCTGATACCAACTGTAACGCCCTGACCCCAGCTACCCAGAGTCGGTGCATTACTTCGTAACATTGGCATGATCACAAAAGATCAAGTCTCAAAAGACCGATTAGTTTAGTAGCCTTAGAAACACTAGATACATTCATAAATGTTACATTACATCATAAAGTGAAAAACTAATAACAAATTCTTCATAGTCCACACTCATATCCTCTTCTGACTATCCCTGCATGTCATTCCTAAAATACTTCTTCACATCCTAGAAAATATTAAAACATTGAAAGGGGTGAGCTCAGATGCTCAGTAAGGATAACAATATTGCAGAAGCTTTCATAAATAAACATTAACATTTAAGGCAATGTATAACTAAATCAAAATCCTTTTTAAACTTGAACATCAGCATAATATGGAAAAATAAAATTAAATAATGCCATTTACTTACTCACATGGATATTCTACCGGTCGAATAATAACATGCAATATCAATAACCACTTTCATAATGATGGAATGCATAATTCCAAACTATCATAACCACGTAGCCAAGGCCTCGTGCCAAGACCACAAATAAGATTTTATCAAGGCCTCGTGCCAAGACACTAGTTTGTCTCATGAGACCTGCCGATGCATCGAGGAGCTATAGCGGGCTCCACCCGTCACTTACTAAGTCCAATGCATTCCTCATATGAATGGGTTTAAACATATCATAAACCATAACATAATCGTATCACATAAAACATGCATAAAGGAAACATAACATTTCCACATTTCAATCACAATATTTCAATACAACACATTGATATAATAAAAATGGTTTCAAAACCATTTTCAATACGAAAATAAAAGAAAGTTAAAACTTTGTATTTATTTTTCATTAAAAAAAAGTGATGGCTTGTAGAGGAAGCCAAAACTCAAATAATGGTCACGGCGGCGGAGAAGTAATTGTCGCCACATATGTACAGAAAGAAAAACATTCTCTTTTTGTCGTTTAGTAAAACGCTTCGTATAAAAAAGATTCCTTTTGAATAAACGTAAAAGTCAAAGGGGTTTATACACCGTATAAAAGAAAATTGTGTATAAAATCAAATATGCCTCAATGAAAGGAGATTGAGACGAAGTCCTTAAAAAGTTCATTTTTAAAATAAAATAGATCTATTATGTGTATTCACTATAGGTACACATAAATAATGTAAAAATACAAAATAGGACATAATAATATCATGACATAATTTGAAAGTAGGAGATTAACCCAAAGAATGGAAGTTGGGTTAAGAAATTCCCTTACCTCGTGTCCGACTTGACTCAACCGTTCTTTAACCTCCTGAATAATAAACTAGAGTTAATATCTACCTTATTAAGAACCATTTTCAATTTCATTATCCTTTTTATATCACTTATTACAATGTTATGAACATTATGTAATTATTTAAGTTAATAACGGTCGTTTTGTCGATCTTTGGTACTTGAGTCAACAATAAACTTCTTATAATTACAAGTTGTTCATGTGGTGAAATATCCATTATATCCAGAATTATATTCATTATGTAGATGTCATATATATCATATATATCCAGTATATACATTCATTCATAATATTACTTAACATTTAGAGGTAAGAAATGAAATGCACCATTCATGGAGACGGTAAGCCGTACGTACGCATGAACGCTACTTTCATTTCTATTTTGTATTTAATGGAATGAAATCATAATTATATAAAGGTATAATATAGTTCCAGTATAATATCATATATAATATCATTTAATCCATCCTTTATACATCCCACATATGGCATTAAAGATTCACATCACATTGAGGAGGCGGTAGTCCGCACTTCCTAAAATGAAATTATCGCGTTTACCCATAATGGAAATCATAAAGTATTCCATAAATGAGAAATAAAAAAGCATAAGTAAAACATAAACATAATATATATATCATATATGAAAATAGTTTCATCCAAATGGCCACCATTATAGGTGTTATATGAGTGTTGAACAATCATCGTTTCGTGAGGAAGAAATTCTCCATCCACAGAAACCGTATGTTCTTTAACCATTAGATGTAGGTGTGTGTAAGTGTAGCTAGAATAATCATTATAACAACATCCTAGTATATTGAGGATACTGGTGTTGTTACAAAAGAAAGGAATAAAAAGAGTTTAGGGTGTTGGATAAGCAAAATAAAACAAAATAAAATAAGAGAGGACATTACCTTAAAATTGGGTAACTCTTTTGATTTGAGCCAAAGGATTCCTTGGGAAGACTTTTGCCCAAATTTAGGATTCTAGGAGTAAGGGAGGGATGTTGGAAGAGTATTTGGGTAGAGGTTGGCTGAGCCAAATGGCTTGGAAGTGTGAATGAGGTGGTAGAGGTGGGGGCCTTTTATAAGAGGAGAGGAGGGGCACTCTTGGAAAGTAAAAAAAAAGTCACTTTATTATAAAATGAGTTTCGGATTTTAGAGGTCCCACACTTATATAATTCAAGGATAAGGTGATAAGGGTTAGAAATCCACCCATACAATAGTTTTTGGACATGTTTAGGTCTTAGATATTACATTATCTTTCCATTTTATTTAAATAGTTAAATAATGAGGTCATCGCTGCATCATCATGATGTCATAAATAATTTAATTTATTTAATGTCTAAAAATTATAAAAAAAATACTATGATGTAGGAAATCTTTTTATATTTCCAATGACTATTTATAGTCAAAAATATGACTTGTATAACCCCATGTAAAAATTGTTTTAGTAAAACATTTCATGTTTGTGTCATTTTTTACTTTAACATTAAATAAAAGGTATTTATGTCATTTTCCAACTAAAGTGGCTCCATGGGGTCCCCAAGTTGACCCATGGATTGTCTTGGTCGGCCATGGAACATCCAATGAGGGTAGGACATGTGTCAATCTCATATCATATTATTGAAACATTATTTTTACCTTAAACTACACTAATTACCTCCAATCACGATTAAGAACTTAAAAGTTACTATTCACAAAAAATTATTTTAATATCATTGAACCACATTTTACTTCTTAATGACAACTATGTATGTCGGATTTTTGAAATTCAAAACACAGAAGTGGTAAAATTTCATTTAAACGAAAAATCAGTTTTTATAAGTATCACTTAGTGGTTTCACTATTCATCAAAAATTGAAGTTTTTCAGAACAATGCCAAAATTTCACCCAAAGCTATAATTGATATTAAGAATTAAAAAATGATGTCTATTTTACAAAATTCCAAACATATAAGGTGCATTAATTAATTTTATAATTAATTCCCACTGTCACAATAAATAGCGTGTTTTTAAGAAACAATATATATCAAAAGATTGACATTTGTTTATGTCCAATTTCAAAGTGAAATTAATTATAATGAACACCATTGGATAAAATGGTAAAAATATATTCTAATTATACTTTAAAACCACTCAATAGTATAATTTATCACTATAAATTATTTTGATCAAAAAAGTTGTTTTAAGTATTTTTCACTATTCATAAAAAAATTGGAAGTTCTCAGAAAATTAAAAAAAATTCAACTTAGGATAATTTTGATATTACGAATACAAAAATGAAGTCCATATTGAAATATAAGATTTCCATAATTTTAAAAAGTGGGTATTACTATTCATAACGGCTACTTTGATTAGTCACAGTGTGTTAGAACTCAAACTTGCGTACAATGCAAGCTATTGCATTATTGAAAGAGAAGCGTGTCGTGGAAGATCGGGGTGTTACATTCTCCCCTCCTTCAATAAATTGCGTCCTCGCAATTTGAATTTTTTTTCTTTGAAAATAAAAGGTTGAAAATAGAAAATACCTTTGTGGAAAACCCACATCAGAAATAAGGTTAATAAAATTTAGCCTTAATAAGAGGGAATGTGAAATCAAAAAGTCACCACCAAATTATGATCTCAATAAGGAGAACATTGGTGGAAATTAGAGACATATAATTGGAGGAAAAACGTAAGTATTTGTAGGGAGTGATTGAGGTCATCAATCAAAAACAAGTGTAAAATTGAGGGCCACAAAGCCTTCAATCTATGTTGATTTAAAATATTATCCGTTCAACAAGACATAAGGTATTAGGATAACACATTTTTTGTTTTAATATCCCTTTACTAAAGTTTAAGAATTAATTTATTCATAGAATAAGAGATAGGTATATATATATTTATGCTTGACAAGTAGAGTTTCAACCTTCAACTAATTTCTACCACAAACTCATCTTTCACTCAAAAAGATAATAGAACTCAAAAATATTATATTTATCCTAATCGTACAAGGTTAAAAATATTAACACATACCATTTAGATTAGAAAAACTATTTTGTAATAACCAGGGGCTTCACGTAGTCCAGTGGTAGGTGATTAATCTCAATTGCACTATGGTTGTGGGTTCGATTCCCACAGCTTTGTCCGACGCGACGGGTTATGCCCCACCCTGAAGGTTGTCCTTTTCCTAAAACCATAGTATTATAATATTCCAAAAATAATCTTCATAATTTTTTTAACCTTAAACAATACTATCCAAAGATCAACTTAATCCACTTCAACTTTTATAGTTATCCAAAATACCTTTGTCCAGACTTTCTCTAAAAGGTCTCTTAATTCCAAAATCAATTTATCAGATTCCCCAAACAAAGTAAAGTTTCTCTTATTGTCACATACTAAAAATATAATTACCTTTATCATATTAAAACCTTACTGAAATAAACAAGTACTGCAGTACAATCCTTATATATATATCACATTATGCTAATAACCAGAATATAATCCATGAGTCCAAAAGCACCAATACATTAGTTATTCTGCTTCAACTGTAGTAACAACATAAGATTGTCCTTGATCCCTTGGCCTTTTCTGAGGTAAGTTTCCCTGACGCTTAGGAAATTCATTTGCATAATGCCCCATTTCCCTACAATTGTAGCATTCAACATTGATAGCCTCTTTCTTTCCCTTGCAATCATGCGCCTGGTGACCTTTTTCTCCACATTTATAACAAACTCCGATTCCTTTTAGCCAAGTACCAGGGTGATTCTTCCCACAATTATCACATAATGGAAAATCCTTCTTTCCCTTTTTCCCTTTATCTGTCTCTTGTTCCACCGTTCTCTTCTTCTCTTGATTTACTTTGTTGTCATAAGACTTAGAGATTTCCTTTTCTGTCTTGATAGCACATGAGACAATATCTTCGTATGTTGAGAAAGATTGTGATACTAAAGCTCTACAGAGAAATGGTTTTAACCCATCAAAGAAACGATCAATCTTACCTCTTGGGTTACGTATATAATCTGCAGAATACATTATAAATATTTTTTTTACATCAGTTATTTTAAAACTGACATAAAAAAACCAAACCGTTTTTCA
>CAUJRU010004723.1:0-11720 GCA_963277665.1 Viscum album
TAACACCACGTCCTTAATAATATTTCCGTAATTTAATTGTTTCTTTAGCATTCATTTCCCAATTTCAAGGTTGGTTAAGTTGTGTATAATTAATGATTTTCAAGAAAAATTGAAATTAAAAGTAAAAATTAAAATGAAATGGGACTAACACAGATATAGATTTTTAAATATTCCCATATATTATTTTTATTTTTAACATGATGATTGGTTAAAGTTCATGAAAAATGTTTAGTTTATTTTGGTAGTTTTTATGACTATCAAGAAATTTTTTTGTTATATTTAATGTTATTTATTTATATTAATTTAAAAAATGATATAGGTTATAATATATATGTCAAAATATTATCTATCCATAAGTATACTTTTATTCCTAGATATAAAGGTGTTAATGGAAAATGAAATATCATTCTCCACATATATGATAAACTACAATAATTTTGACAATGGTTTTGATTCTTTGAATATGTTGTTGTAATTAAAGTGATGTATATAATATATTAGATTAGAGACAAAAAATTACAATGTATAAATGATAATGTAGTTATAATTACTTGATGTATGAAATATTTTAGGAGAATGTAGAATATTTAAATTAATTAATAGATATTTTTTGAGAAAATTACCTATTTAATATCATCTGCTTGATAGACCCCCTAAGAATCATAGAGTTTGACTTCGGTTGAGACTAGTAGAAATTTAACATGTTTAATGGAGGGAAGAGAGTTTATAAATATATTTGAGTATATTGAAATCTTTTTATGATAATGGGATTAGTGATTGGTGGTATTTATACTCGAGGATTATTGGTTTTAATGGATGGATAATTTAAATAACCCCCAATATAAATATATAATTTTATAGTTTTTAGGTGATTTATGCTATTATCTTTTAACATTAACTTGATATATTATTTTACCAACACTATAGTAAATCTGTTTTTTCAAGGGTAATTTTTTATTTCTAAAATTTAAAACGAACATATTATATAATTTCTTCCCCATGATTACAAAAATTAATTATTTTTTCCATGATTAAATTTATAATAATCATTCTAAACATGTTATCTGTATGACTGGTAAAAACTTTTTTTATGGTCAAAATCATGGTTTCACAACATGTATGTTTGATCACCATATATATATAGCCATCGATGGGGAATCTACCAATAACCATTCCATATAATATGTTAAATTGGATGACATTTTCATGGAATACATATTTTCTAGTCTCTGAGATATAGGTTCACCATTCTAGTAGGCTCTGTAAGAAGATACACGGCCTGTCTGTGAGTCAATGACTACACACCATGTATGGATGTTACAAGGAATATACTCTGGCTGACAGTGTAAGAGGCAGGTACCATTAATAATCATGTATTATTAAAATCACTATAAGTAGTAATTTAAAATTCTAGAAATTAATTAAAAATTTATACATGTAACATTAATGACTAGTACAGGTCCTGTGTAAAGACCTGTAAAATTCAATGAAATATTTTTTTTAATTTTCTTTGGAATATTACAAGTGCGCAGTTTTTGACGGAACCTGATTCCGAGGCCCGGTGTGCCCGGAATCATTTTCCGAAGTTTGGCTCGGGTAAGTTCAATGAACGAACGAGCGGGTTTTTCTAACTTTTGAACTGTTGCTCGGAATCGAATTCTGTGGGCACCAATGGAATCGCAGCTCCGTTAATTGCTTAGATACACCCTTTCCGGAGTTGCATTTTCTCGTGTGTGGTTTTTAATTTTTGAGGTTAAGTTAAGAATAAAATAAAAGTGGTGCGGCATTTTTATTTTATTATAATTAAAGAGAATTAACCTATGTTAAGCAGATAAGGTGGGATCCACAATATCCTACCCACTTGGTAGGATATTTGTGAGGTGGGGCCCACATGTGCCCCACCGTTTCTTTCCTTCTATGTAACACACCCGCAACCCCCCTTTTTAATGAGGTCAACCGTGCGTTTATTTTGGTTAAGAAACGCCTCATTAATTTGGGTGGTTTAAGCATTGCAATTAATTCAATTATTTTTTTTGATTATTTTATGAATTCCAAAACCTTGGCATGAGAAATAAAATAAGACCAACACTTATTTTATTGATGTGTTTCTCATTGAGAGGATTTGGAGAAAGCTCTAAGGCATGGATATCTTCATCCTCCTTCGTTGAAGAACCCGAAGAACGCGAAAAACGTGAAGAACGCATCGTCGCTGACAAAGAACGCTGGCCTCCGAAGAAGGGTGAAAAATAATGCCGAACCCTCGGAGATCGACGACGCGACTCCGTGTACCGTGACGCCGATGATCCTCCATCCAAGAATCTTCTTCCACGACGTTCCTTCCCCCGCAACAATCTTCGATCGACAACCGATTGAGGTAGGGGATTTCGGTTCTTTTAAATCTTTGTGAATTATATCCTCAGCATGGGTTTAAATGGTGCAATTAAATCTGTTTGATTTTATGTCCTCAGATGTGTTTTAAAAACTATCGGATGTTTTTTAAAACCGCTAACGCGGTTGGTGCGGACCAACGAACAAGTCCGAACCCACAGTCTCTTCGTTCTTTGTGACCGGATTTGGCGGGCGACGAAAAAACAGGCCTCACGGGCGTTGTGAGGTCCTCGTAGTGAAGGATGGGTCCCGGGAGGGCCGTTGGCGAAGATGACAGGAAAATCCGACCACCGGAGCTCGTCCAGTGGTCCATGGAGATTTTCGCTGGTGGCCGGCACGCCGCCGGAAAGGGGCTGCCGCGGCTGGTCCCGCGGCCATGCGGGACCAGAGGGACGCGGCATCGTGCCGCGTCCGTTGACAGGGAGTGGCCCCCGTGTGGGGGTCGCAGCTTCGTCCAAGGGGGTTGCGCCCCTTTGTGTGGCCGCTCTGCTAGCGTCGAGCCGGGCCGGGCCGCACCCAGCCAGGTCGGACCTAGACCCGGGTCAGGTCGACCCAGTTCGGGCCGACCTATGGGGGGTTGGGCCGGGTCGGTCTGGGCCCATACCCCCCGTTTTTGGACCTCTTTCGGTCTTCTGCCCATATCTTTGGATAAAGACCTTCGATCAACGCACCGTCAGTGGCGATGTGATCCTTGGACCGAGACGGTCGTTTCGACATATTACACTCAAGGTTTCGGAGAACCTTGCGTTCACCAGGTTGGTTCGCACACGAAACCAACCGGGGCCTCGGAGAGGAAACACATAAAACATGAGTTCCGGACATCCAATTGACGTGCCGTCGAATTTGTCGGTTTCCTCTAAGTGAGAAGGACCTTTTGGCTTACTCCGATCGAGGTTTGGATGTAGTTGGAGTACGTTCGGGTTGGTTTTGACTTAAAAACCAACCGGGCCCCTAGGACGAAAAAGCCAATAACTCTCAGACTGGGCGTCCGATTGACGTGCCGTCTGAGACGTTGAGTTCCTATTGACGATACAGAACTTTTGGATACATCAACTCTGGACTATGTGTCAGTTGATGTATCAGCCCCTCGGCTCGTGGAACGGACCCTCCCGAATGAGCTTGTTGTGTGCGAGAACCCTAGAGCTGGCTGCGACTGCAACGACCACGACGACTGTACAGAGATCCTCAGCGGATTCGACGACGACTACTACAACACTCATCGATCCAACATGGATCAGTGCTACCGATCCTGTGTGGGTATGATCCTATGCGGGTCAACGCTCAGCGGTCCTGTGTGGGCGAGCACCTACAGATCCTGTGTGGGCCTGATCCTGTGTGGGTCATTGCGGGGGTTAGTTACCTATCGATCATGTGTGGTTCAGATCCATTGTGGGTCATTAGGGGGGGTTTACCTATCGATCCTTTGTGGGTCCGATGACTTAGATGAACCAGTGGCTATATCTGATCATCTATATCGTCATACGAAGATGTATACCTGTGTGATATGAATCTTGTTTTGCTTTCCATTGTTGATTGTGTTGTGCTATCCTGTGTGGATTACGATTTGCTTTCCTGTGTGGACTGGGTTGTGTTTTCCTGTGTGGACTGGGTTGTACTTGGGCTCGGAGGTTGGAGCGAACTGGAATTGATGACTTAGGTATAATTATGGGGATATAACTAAGCAGTGTCGGATGTTACTTCGTGATTGTATCTTTCCTTTTTTGATTATCCTTCGTGGATTCTGGGAGACCTTCGGGGGTCTCGGGGTCCCTAATGAGTAGCATATACTCACCCCTGCACAGGATATGCCCGCACTACGTTGTGTTGGTTGCAGACGACGGACAACACTGATCATGGTTGAGGCATGCAGAGCAGGACGGTACCTGGAGGTGGACCACTGGGCAGGGCGTACTCGGTGCGGACGGCTGGACCCAAGGAGCTATGGAGGCTATCTGTACTCACCCTTCAGGTGGGACTTCCAGTGGACGGAATGAGGCTGCGGCTTTACCTTCAGTTGTTGTTTTCCCTTTTTAGTTGTACTTTACATTCATTTTCAGTTTGTATTCTGGCCCACATACTCTTCTGCACGTACTATTGTACCCAGTTATTACTTAGTGTTTAATTCTACTACTTGCTTGGTCTATGGTGTTTGTTTACTTTAAAAAGGAAATTCCTTCCCTTTTTACCGGGAATTAAATCTTGGTTTTAGTCGCCAGCCCATGGCCTATGGAAGGCAGGCTTGGGGTAGTCATGGCACGGGCCCCGAGGACGGGTCGTGACAAATTGGTATCATAGGATTTTGGTTCTACCGCAGAACTCAAGACTCTGACCTTTTTCTATGTGAAGCAATAGTGTTAATAGTATTGAGTGTGGTTATCAGTTCAGGGAGTCCACTGTTGGTGCGGTAGTCGACGTATCCGTACACCAGGACCTTGACTTCTGATTTCCGACTTAATGCACAAAAAACATTGATTGCATGTGTGTTTCATGTTTTCTTTGTGATTACATTATATCAGCTCACCAGGTATACTGTTTGACCATGGCGCACCTGGTTTTTTTAGGATGGCCCCACGACTGCAGCCAGCTAGTGTTCCGAGAGTTGTGCGTGATGACAGCCCACCGAGCGACAAGGCCTCGATATAGGGCCCTTTGACAGCAGATGCACCGGCGGTACTACTACCCGCCGAGCCACCGATGCTACCAGCCCCAGCCGCTGACGATGCACGTCGCCTTAGTGCACTTACGAGTTTCAGCACCAGTGACCGCCTAGGTTCCACGGGGAGACAAAACCTCAGGCTGTCGAGGACTTGCTGGAGGCAGTTGCATAGGTTTTCAGGTTAGTGAGGACACCAGCAGACCTCATGGTGATCCTCGCAGTGAGCCTCCTGCACACGGCAGCTGGCAGATGGTGGAGCATGATGCTCCAGGTGCACGATGAGGAATCTCTCCTCTGGATGGACTTTGAGAGCCTCTTCCGCTCGGAGTTCGTCCCAGCCACCCTCCGTGCGGTGCGCATCCAGAAGTTTCTACAACTGCGGCAGGGCAGCTTGACAGTCGCCCACTACTCGACGAGATTTACCGATCTCTCGCGCTACTCGACAAACATGGTACGGGACCCATTATTCTGGGCCCGGACCTTTGAGCAGGGATTGAGGCATGAGATCAGGGCATTGATGATCTCCCTCAGTATTTCGACTTAGGAAGGGGTACTTGAGAGAGCACTTCTGATCGAGAGCTTCCTTGCTGAGCCTGCATCAGCAGTGAGACCTACCGCAGGGCGGCACGTAGCAGAGTCTTCTGCAATAGGCAGTCGATGGATGACTCATGGGTCCAGGTAGACCAGACCCTCAGGCAGACGACCTCAAGACATAGGATTAGCTGTGTGAGGCACACAGCTCGGATCCAGTCTTTCGAGAGGCAGACAGTGCTACGCATGCGGCGGGCAGGGCCACATGGCTCAGGACTGCCCGACCCGCCATGCCGAGGAGCAGCAGACGGTTGAGGGGCCACCCAGGTAGAGGCAGAGGGTCGATCGTGGCGGTCCGCAGGGAGCAGGAGGACGAGGTAGAGGAGCTGGCTGAGCAGCAGGTGGTGGGAAATGCTTTGAGGCTCTACCACCACCACCACCAGGAGGTCCACCCCGACCACAGGGAGCTGGTGGGCAGAGATAGGAATAGCTCCTGGCAGCAGAGGCCTATGACCATGGTGCGCCCGAGATGATTCGAGGTACTATCTATGTCAATTCTACCCTTTCTGCAGTTCTTATAGACACAGGAGCGAGTCATTCTTTCAAAGCCACTGCCCTTGTTCGGAGCTCGGAGATTCCAACAGAGCGGTTGGCTCGATCCTTACGGCTAGAGTCTCCTACGGGAGCAGACTCGACGATTACGCATTGGTGCCGGCTGTGTAAGCCTACTCTAGGAGGCGAGAGCTTCAGCTGGGATCTTCATGTAGCGGTTTCTAGGGCTTACGACGTCATCTTGGGCATGGATTGGTTATCCACAGTCCATGCTCAGATTTATTGTATTAGGCGCAAGGTGTGATGTGTACGCACCGACAAGAGCAGGTTCACCTTCACCAGTGAGAAGGGAGCCTTCACATCACATGATGGACTCTCGCAGAGGAGAGGACAACCCATCACTCATTAATTGGGTAGCCTTATCCTAGGAGCAGTTGATGTGCAGTGTCCTAGTTTTCCTGCAGTGGTGGATCAGTATGCGGACGTTTTCCCCAACGACGTTACAGGACTACCTTCTCGCAGAGAGGTAGACTTTTATACTGACCTGTACCCCGGGACAACATCGATATCCACTCCAGCATATCGGATGACCCCCGCTGAGCTTCGAGAGCTACGGGTACAGTTGGAGGACTTGCATGTCAAGGGATTCATTCGACCCAGTGTTTCACCCTGGGCTTCCCCGATATTGATCGCCAAGAAGGCGGACGGGAGCTTGCGACTGTGTGTCAACTGTCGTCACTTGAACCAGGTGACAGTGAGGAACAAGTATCCACTACCGAGAATTGATGAACTCTCCGACCAGCTCAAGGGAGCGTGGTGGTTCTCGAAGATAGACCTTAAGTCAGGATATCATCAGTTCTGAGTTCGGGACAATGACGTGCAGAAGACATCCTTTAGATGTCGGTATGACCACTATGAATTCATGGTTATGCCATTATGTGTAACCAATGCTCCAGTAGTTTTCATGGGCCTCATGAACAGGTTATTTTAGCCATACCTCGACCGTTTTTTCATAGTCTTCATCGGCGAAATTTTGATATACTCCACCACTGAGGAGGAGCACGCCTACCACTTACGGGTTGTACTAGACACACTACGAGAGCACCAGCTTTATGGACATATCTTGAAGAGTCAGATCTGGTTACGTGAGGTCCAATTCTTGGGGCATGTCATCTCTGAGGCAGGATTTGCGGTGGAACCTATGAAGATCGAGGCAGTGCTAGCTTGGGAGCCACCCAGGAGTGTGATGGAGGTGCAGAGTTTCTTGGGTCTAGCTGGATACTACCGGAGATTTATTCTAGACTTCTCCAGAGTTGCGGCACCACTCTCAGCTTTTATGAAGAAGGGGAAACCCATTGTGTGGTCAGACATATTTCAACAGAGCTTCCAGGAGCTGAGACAGCGATTGACGAGCACACCTATCTTGAGGTTTCCGGAGGAGGGAGTAGGGTACGTAGTCTACTATGATGCATCAGGGACCGGACTCGGGTGTGTCCTGATGCAGGAGTGGGCAGTGATCACCTATGGATCACGTCAGTTGAGGAAGCATGAGCAGAACTACGCTACCCATTACATGGAGTTAGTAGTAGTGGTCTTCGCTCTGAATACATGGCGACACTATCTGATGGGAGAGCGTTTTACAGTCTATTCTGACCATCAGAGTCTCATGTACATCTTCTCCCAGAAGGACTTGAACTTGAGAAAACGATGATGGCTTGAGTTCCTCTAGGACTATGACTTGGAGATTGTCTATACTCTTGGGAATGGGAATGTAGTAGCCGATGCTCTCAGCAGGAGGACAGGTATTCAGCTACTTGAGGAGGCGACAAAGCAGATATCTGCTTTGCAGATTTCCTTCATGGATAGAGATGTAGCAGCCTTCCTTAAGTCACTCACAGTCACTCCTCCACTACTATATTGGGTCAGAGATGCACAGTGTGGGGACGCTGACTGTGAGACGCGGCGTGCACAGATATACTCCAGACAGACACCTGGTGGATTCTCTATGGGAGGAGAGCACGACTTCCTTTTCAGAGGACGCACCATTGTTCCAGTTGCTTTACGGGAGGAGGTGCTGATAGAGTTTCATACTTCCCCTTTGGCGGTACATCCTGGAGTGGTGAAGATGTACCAAGATCTCAGACGACAACACTGGTGGGCGGGAATGAAGAAGGTTGTGGCAGAGTTTGTTTCTCGATGCCTCACCTGCCAGTAGGAGAAGGCAGAGCAACAGGTACCAGCATGCTTGGTACAAACCTTAGATGTCCCGGCATGGAAGTGGGACGGCATGTCTATGGACTTCGTGACTGGACTTCCACGCACTTCCAGAGGTCGCAACTCCATTTGGGTGATTGTCGACCGACTCACCATGTCAGCACACTTCTTACCCATCAAAGAGCAGGGCTCAGTGGAGAGCTTGGGACGTCTCTATGTTCAGAAGATTGTACGGCTTTACGGTGTGTCATCATCTATCATCTCCAATCGAGATGCTCGCTTTACTTCCCGGCTTTGGAAGGGGTTGCAGGAGGCGTTCGGGACACAGCTACATTTGAGCACCACCTTTCACTCTCAGACGGATGGTCAGACGGAGAGGACCATTCAGACTCTCGAGGACATGCTCCGCGCATGTGTCCTCGACTTTGGTCATAGCTGGGAGGACCACCTACCCTTGGTGGAGTTCGCGTACAACAACAACTACCACTCCACCATCGGGATGGCACCATACGAGGCGTTGTACGACCGACCTTGCAGATCACCGCTGTGCTGGACAGACCCTAGCGAGTCAGCACTTGTGGGACCAGAGATGGTCCAGGACACGACAGAGAAGGTCCAGGTCATCCAGGAGCGGATGAGGACAGCTCAGAGCCAGCAGAAGTCTTATGCTGACAGGAGGCGAAGGCCACTAGAGTTCGAGGATGGGGACCACATCTTCTTGCGGGTCTCACCACGACATGGATTACGGAGATTTGGCCGAGGTGGCATGTTATCTCCGCGCTTCATCGGACCCTTCCAGGTCCTCAGCAGGATTGGGGAGGTGGCTTATCGCCTGGCTCTACCACCTCAGTTACACCGGGTGCACGACCTCTTCCACGTATCTCAGCTAAGGAGATACGTGAACGACCTGACACATATCATTGACCATGTGCAGCTGGACATTGATGATGGGGCGACTTTTGCGGAGGTCCCAATAGTGATTGAGGATCAACAGGAGCGGGTCCTATGTGGATGGTCAATTCCTCTATCACACATCATATGGCAGCACAGGAACCTCCAGAAGAGCACTTGGGAGCGGGAGGCTCAGATGCCTGCTCAGTACCCACTTTTGTTTCCCTAGTTTTTGATGTATCTTTACGGGGACATAAATCCATGCGGTGGGAGTAATATGAAGACCCAGAAAATTGAAAGAATTTTTTTTTCGTAATTTTTTTTGGAATTTTACAAGAGTGTAGTTTCTGAAGGCACCTGATTCAAAGGCCCGATGTGCCAGGAATCATTTTCCGAAGTTTGGCTCGGGTACGTTCAATGAACGAACGAGCGGGTTTTTATAATTTTTGAACCGCTTCTCAGAATCAAATTCTTAGGGCACGAATGGAATCGCAGCACCGATAATTACTTAGAAACACCTTTTCCGGAGTTGCGTTTTCTTGGGTGTGGTTTTTAATTTTTGAGGTTAAGTTAAGAATAAAATAATAGTGGTGCAACATTTTTATTTTATTTTACTTAAAGCGGCTTAACATAAGTTAAGCGGATAAGGTGAGATCCACAATATCCTACCCACTTGGTAGGATATTTGTGATGTGGGGCCCACACGAGCCCCACTGTTTATTTCTTTCTAAGTAACGCACCTGCAACCCCCCTTTCTAATGAGGTCAACCGTGCGTTTATTTTGGTTAATAAACGCCTCATTAATTTGGGCAGTTTAAGCATTGCAATTAATTCAATTATTTGTTTGATTCTTTTATGAATTCCAAAACGTTGGCATGAGAAATAAAATAAGACCGAAACTTATTTTATTGAGGGGTTCCTTGTTGAGAGGATTTGGAGAAAGCTCTATGGCTTGAAGATCTTCATCCTCCTTTGTTGAAGAACGTGAAGAACGCGAAGAACGCGAAGAACGCATCATCGCCGACGAAGAATGCCGACCTCCAACAAAGGGCGATGAAGAATGCCGAACCCTCAGAGATCGACGACGCGACACCGTGTACCGCGACGCCGACGATACTTCTTCTGTGACGCTTCTTCCGTGACATTCCTTCCCCCGTGACAATCTTCGATCAACAACTGATTGAGGTAGGGGGTTGCAGTTATTTTAAATCTTTGTGAATTATATCCTCAGCATGGGTTTAAATGGTGCAACTAAATCTGTGTGATTTTATGTCCTCAGATGTGTTTTAAAAATTGTCGGATGTTTGTTTTAAACTGCTAACATGGTGGGTGCGGACCAACGAACAAGTCTGAACCCACCGTTTCTTCGTTCTTGGTGAGAAGATTTGGTGATCGACGACAAAGCAGGCCGCATGGGCGTTGTGAGGTCCTCGCAGTGAAGGATGGGTCCAGGGAGGGCCGTTGGTGAAGACGACAGGCAAATCTGACCACCGGAGCTCGTCCGGTGGTCCGCGGAGTTTTCTGCCAGCGCGCCTCACCGGCACGGCGACGCCGGCGGCCGGAGGCGGCGGCCGGCACTAACCGGCCTCCAGGAGGCGGCGGCGCCCGACGCGCCGCCGAGAAGGGGTCGCCGCGGCTGAAGCCGCCATCGCAGGCGGCTGATCCCGCGGCCATGCGGGACCAGAGGGACGCAGCAACGCGCCACGTCCATTGACAGGGAGCGGCCCCCGCGTGGGGGCCGCGACTTCGTCCAAGGGGGTTGCGCCCCTTTGCAAGGCCGCTCGACCAGTGCCGCGCTGACCCGCTCGGCCAGCGCCGAGTCGACCCGCTCAGCACGCGCCGAGCCGGGCCTGCCGCACCGGGCCGGGCCGGGCCGCTCTGGCTGGGCCGGGCCGCACCCAGCTGGGTCGGACCCGGGTCAGGTCGACCCAGGTGGGTTGGGCCGGGTCGGTCCGGGCCCAGACCCCCCTTTTTCGGACCACTTTCGGTCTTTTTCTCATATCTTGGGCTACTGACCTCCGATCAATTCACGGTAAGAGGATATGTGATCCTTGAAACGAGACGGTCGTTTCGACATATTACACTCAATGTTTTGGAGAACCTTGGGTTCGGCCGGGTTGGTACGCGCACGTAACCAACCGGGCCCTCGGAGCGGAAACGATTATTACTTGAGTTCCAGACATCTGATTGACGTGCCGTAGACTTTGTTGGATTCTTCTAAGTGAGACGGACCTTTGTGAAAAAATCATGTTTATGAATAAAATAAATTTTTGTTTTAAATGGAAAGAAATTGGATTTTTTGAAATGGAATAATTGGATTATTCATATTTTATGTAGTCTAAAAATATTTTTCACATAATGTTGGAGAGCATGAAATCCATTGGTAGGTAGTGAGTTATTAGGATACACTCTATGCTACAACAATGTTCTAAAACTCAATTGATGCGGGTAACATCCCCAACAGTTTAGTGATGAGTCTCCTTTTTCC
>CAUJRU010004724.1:0-11494 GCA_963277665.1 Viscum album
CTACAAGAAAATTGATGAACAAAAAATCATAAATTAAATCAATCAAATAAACAATAAATATAAAAAACACTAATTTATTAATAGAGAACACAATTAAAAGTTAAAAATTATTAAATATCTAAAAAACTAACAATCCTTAATAATATCCTCCATACTAGATATCACCATTAAATATAATACAATTTTAATATTAATATTTACCTATCAATAAATATTTTCTTACTTTACTTCACATAATTATATAGATAATACATCTAAAACACCAGAAAATTACCTAAATATAGTACTTCTCACACAACCGCCCCCCAAAATTATAATCCATTTATTAATTGTTACTTACCACTCCAATCATAGCTCCAATAATATAACCATGATCTCATGAGAATTCCCTAAACCAAGGATTGTCCAAAATCCCTAGAAAATAATTAATTAAAACACAATAATACTATAAAACAGTCATAACTCTATAACATAAAAACTATCATACAAATATTTCCCCACAACAACTATAATAATCCCATGACCCCACTCAACTAAAGTGATAATCCTAACTCTTCAATCCGAAAATCATATTACAATAGTCTTTAAAAATGTTTAAAATATTTACCCTAGATTACTTTTTTTCTTAGACTCATTCCTAAGGTGAATCATTTAATTTTATAATTCTATTTTTATGTGTATTTTCTTCCTTCACCTAATATTTCATTTACATATATGATTTAATCCTAGAAATTCCTACATAATTCAACAATATGTGCTCAATAAATTAAACATAACAATATCAATTTGACATATTTTCATATATTCATCATGTATGTGATGACCCAGACTCTCTTGGTCCTTCCCTTTTCCAAAATCCGGGTCCTAAAGGAGTGGTGTCTCAGTGGGACCGATAGGAGCGACCGATCGGTGAGACTGATCGGCTAGACCGATCGGTGGGACCGATCGGTGAGACCGATTGGCGCGACCGATCCACGCGACCGATCGGCATCGCCCGGCCTTGTCGAGTTGCTTCCAGTAGCACTCCTTTTGTGAAAATAGTGTTTCAAACCCTATTCTGACTCGTTTAAGCATGTTTTAAAGACTCATAATGCACATAAGAGTTTTAATTAAATACTTAATCAATTCATGAGTCGGTTTAAACCACCCAACCCCCTTTAATGATGAGTGGAGCCACATGGTCAACCCACGACCCCCGTGCCTTATGCGGTTTCGCGTTTTTACCTCAACCGTCTGCGGATCTTATAAACTAAGGGTTACCCATGGTTTATCCTTTCCTCGATCGTGGCTTTTCAAAAACAGCTTCTGGTGCATCGGGCGAGCCACATTCTTATCTGTAAAGTTCCACGCCCGGCCTAAGCATCGATCGTCGATCAAACAAGTAGGGATCTTCTCTTTTGCCTCTCTCTTTTGTGTATCGTGCGGGGTGGATGTGCTTTTGATTCTGTAGAATTGTATAAACCAGACCTAATTAAAGATAATGAACGAATCCTATAAATAATGAAGAGGGGGTTGTGATCATTGTTGTTGTCTTATATTTTGATGATGTTTCTACTATGACCATCTTGTTGAGTTGTGTTGGCTTATTCCTTCTGAAAATCGAGGCCTTTGGTGGTCTTTGTTTGTGCACTAATGAACCCCTACTGATGTTTTAAATGGCTTGTTGTGGTTGTAAACTCCTGCTGTGAAAATTAATTGGTTAACCACGTATATCCGACCAAATAAATTAAGGCACCAGGATCTTTCCTTCTGTGATAACCCCTGGTTAAAACACACAAAAGTTGAAATCATGGAGTGTGTTAAGTTGTTTAAATCTGAAAATACCAGAAAGACCCTGACTTGTGTTGATGGTGGTAGTTGGTTGTTTTCTTTTAGGGCTGATTGCTGGAGACAAGGGAGGGGATGGGGTCCCCTGTCTTTATACTCTTGGTGGTTGTGTGAATTTTGGGATGGGATCCCCTGTTGGTATGGATTCGGTTGTTGTGAGTTTTAAGACCCGGTGGTTACTTGTTTATATCACAAATTGGAATGGGATCCTCTATTGTTGAGAATCGTGTGTGGGGGTTATGGTTGATTCTTGACTATTTACATTCCTGGACTTGTGCCTATGATTTCTAGTTGCCCATTAGTGCTTTAACTCAATTGACCATTATCAATGAACTTGAAACAAGAATGTGACAAATGGGTTTTGTTGGCGAAACTCGTGACTTGGGACTTGGAAGTAGTGGTGTTGTGCTCTGTAGGCTGGTTAGAAAATCCTAGACTTTGGGTGAGTGCTTGATACCTATATTTATACTTTTAGTTTTGTGTTTCTTATTCACGCCCCACCCAATTTGATCACTTAGTGCCGAACACCCCCATTTCATGGGGGAGGGTGTTTTTCCCAACACCATTCTTGTGGCGGGTTATTAGCTCATTTTCTGCTCCCTTTCCCGGATATACCAAGTATCTTCGGGCAGGCTGTGATGGCCTAAGGTCCATTATTATCCCAAGAACCTTCGGGCGGGGTGGTGTGGTGGTTGGCCCGGTGTGTGCGGTAGGTGGTTTCCCAAGTTTCTTCGGGATGAGGCCCAGGTGTCTTCGGGCATGGTAGTGGATTTTCTTGCCTAGGTGTCTTCGGGCATGGTGGTGGTTGTTCTGGCCTCAGTGTTTGCAGGCGTGGTTATGTGTGACAGTTGTGGCCCAGGTGTGTGCGGGTGGGATTCAGCAGTGGGACTGCGTGCGATTGAGGCCCAGGTGTGTACGGGCAGAATTTCGGCAGTGGGAGTGTGTGTGGTTGTGGCCCAGGTGTGTGCGGGCGGGTGTGGCAGTGGGACTGCGGTGAGAATTGTGGGATTGGTCCGATGCGTAGGATGTCTCAATAACCAGTGGGAATGTTGCGCGGGGAACCCAAACATCGATTTTCTCTTATTATATATATTACTTGACTTTCATTATTTGGAGAGTGTTCCTTGGTGAGGCCTGGGTTGGATATTTTACCTTGATCAGTGATTGGTTTACTCTTTTCTCACGGGACTTTAGTATGTTCAACCACTTGTGCACAAGAGTCTATGGTTTTCCCTACTGAGCGTACTTGTGTGCTCACCCTACGTATATAAAACTGCTTTCCGGTTTCCAGGTGGAATTTGGGGTTCACACAGGACCATACTAGCTCGGACCTTTGGGGAAGTTGCAGTTGTTTCTTTTCTTCTTTGGTACTTACCTTTGTAGTCACCTTTTGTACTTTGTGGCTTTACATTCAAAACATGCATGTGGGAATGGATTACGTTTGGCTTTACTTTTCTTTTACCTTGGTGTTTATGGATTTTATCATCTTATATCTCGATCTTATAAGACAAAAAGGGTAATGCCTTCCATTGTGAGAAATTTTCTATACCCTTCGTTCTAGTCTCCACTTCGGGATCTATTGAAGGCGAGTCTAAGGGGTCATTATCTCTCCTTCAACTTAAAGAAGGAAGGGCCTGGCAATCTGCTAACCCTTCCCTCCTTTTGGTGAAGGCGGGTCGTGAAAGAATGGTATCAGAGCTGATGGTTGAGTGATAGGATGGAGTCTGGAGTTAGGCACAGTGAGGATTGCATGGGATGGTAGGGCAACAGTGTTGGGTGACCTTGCCGTGTGAAATAGTCCAGGGAAGACCGGCTAGGACCCAGGATTTTACGGCCCCCGTGATCCGATGCAAGGACTCTGGACCTACCGAACGACCAAGTGAGACCACATCGATTGCAGGGTTGAGACCCTGGGAATGGTACATGCATCATAAATGAGTTGTGTTCTTGTGTTTCCGGGATGTCTTGGGAATTAAGAATCAACTAAAATCTTACGAAGTTTTAAGAACGATATTTTGCACTACTTGGGCTTAATCATTCTTTGTTTACCTTGCAGCTATGGCACCTGGAAGGCTACCACGTGTGGTACAAGCGATCGAGGCCCCGAAGACTGCATTGGCCGATCGGCAGAGAGCTGATCGAGAGGAAGAGGGCGACCATTGGCCGAAGACTCTTTGGGACTTCCAGCGACATTCCCTCGAGAAGTATGAGGGAAGCACCTTCGATATGAAGACGGAAGGCCGGCTAGAGGAGCTTGTTATAGCTTTTGTCCTGATTCGGGCCCTGACTGAGTACTGGGTTCCTCTGGCCGTTATCTAGATGCGGGGAGCGGCACGTCAGTGGTGGATGCTTTACCTGGGGGAGAGGAGAGAGTCTGATGTGGCTTGGGAGGATTTCGAGAGGGAGTTCCGGGCGGAATTCCTCTCCTCGATGATGAAGGCATAAAAGAGGCAGGAACCACTCACCCTCCAGTAGGGGAGTATGTCCGTGAGGGAGCTAGGGATCAAGTTCACTGACCTCCTAAATTTTGCTCCAGACCTCTTTCCCGACGAGGAGTCTCGAGAAAGATGTTTAGAGGAGGTGCTCCGACCCTCCCTCCAGTATGTTGTTACCCCCTTTACCCTGCAGATGTACTTGGAGGTCCAGAAGAAGGCTGAAGTGGTAGAGAGGATGCATGATCTTGGAGGAGTGTCATGAGAGGGGATCCAGCTGGGACCATAGAAGGGAAAGGCTGTCAGCACCAGGCCTCCAGTGTCAGGACCCTCCAGGTTCCGACCTGTAGGGAGAAGACCGCAGCAGTTTCAGTTCTGATCCCCCGGCCCTCGCCCTTTTCCTTCGGGCCTCGGACCGTGGTGCTTCATCTGTGGGAGCCCTGGACATCTCCAGAGTCAACGTCCTGACTGTGTATAGTACAACAGTTGCAGGCATCCCCAGCACCTACCCGAGAAGCTGCTTCTAGCCAGACCATTCCAGCAGCAGCAGCAGGGACAACGAGCTCCTACTCCTCCGAGGCCTGTCATAGGAGGAGGAGGCCGACCTCAGGGCGCTCCACAGGGACCTCGACCAGGGCGTGGTCGGGGAGGTGGCCGATATCCAAGGGGGAGGGGAGCTGGGCATGGGCAGTTACATGCCGTAGAGACAGCAGTTCCAGCAAGGCTAGAGGTTGTTCGAGGTACGATCGATCTGTTTAGCACTCTTGCTCATGCTTTGTTCGATACCGGAGCTTCTCACTCCTTTGTTGCACCTAGAATAGCCCGTTCCTTAGGCCTAGATGCTGAGAGACTTCCAGTGCCCCTGGTGTTCACCACACCAGTCGGAGGTCAGACTGAATTTTTGTTCATTTGTCAGTGATGTTGACTAATGATAGGGCCATATATGTCGGTTAGGGATCTTCTTCTACTATAGATTCATCCATATGATATCATCCTAGGCATCGACCGGATATTTTCTGTGTGTGCCTTCATAGAATGTTTTTGATGAAGGGTGGTGTTCTCAGACTTGGACAGCCGGCGTGTTAATTTCCCCGGCGAGCAGAGCAGTCCGAAGGGAAACATGAGAGAGGAACCTCTCCTCTCCTTGTTGACCGATATCACAGTGGAATCAGTAGATGCTATGATGGTGGAAGTGCCAGAGATCGTCTGTGAGTTTATGGACATCATTCCTGAGGAGGTGATGACTCTACCCCCTCGACGTGATATCGAGTTCGGGATAGACCTGCTGCCCGACGCTCGTCCGATCTCGTTGGCTCCTTACCGGATGGCTCCTTCGGAGATACGGGAGTTGCGGATACAGATTGATGTTATGATGAAGAGGGGTTATGTTCTACCGAGTGTGACATTGTGGGGTGATCTAGTCTTATTCGCAAAGAAAGGAAGATGATGGACTCATGTTGTGCATAGACTACAGGAGGCTGAATCAGGTAACGATCAAAAATCGCTACCCTCTTCCGAGAATAAATGATCTTTTCGACCAGCTGAATGGGGTAGGATGGTTCTCGAAGATCGATCTACGGTTTGGGTACCACCATCTGAGGGTGAAAGAGAGTGACATCTCGAAGACAGCGTTTAGGTGCATGTATCGACACTTCGAGTTCGTTGTCATGCCCTTTGGTGTTACGAATGCCCCGACTGTGTTCATGGGACTTATGAACTCCATCTTCCGGGAGTACCTGGATCGGTTCATAGTTGTGTTCATCGAAGACATCCTGGTCTACTCTAGATCAGATGAGGACCATGCAGAGCACCTAAGGATATTTTTGGAGGTCCTCCGACAGCACCAGCTCTATGGGAATTTGTCAAAATGCAAGTTCTGGACACGAGAAGTGCACTTCCCCAGGCACGTAGTGTCTGAGAAGGGGGTATTGGTCGACCCATCAAGGGTTGAGGCAGTTGTTTCTTGGGCAGCACCCAAGAATGTGGCGGAAGTCCGATGTTTCCTCGGGCTGACAGGTTACTACTGGAGATTCATACCCAACTTCTCCCGAGTAGCATCCCCTTTGACAACTCTGACCAAGAAGGACCAGGCTTTTGTATGGAGTGAGCAGTGCCAGTCAGCCTTCAGCTATCTGAAGGAGAAGTTGGTCAGTGCCCCAGTGCTGAGATTACCAGAATAAGGGGTGGCCTATGATGTGTTCTGTGATGCTTCAGGACAGGGCCTGGGATGCGTGCTGATGCAACAACAAGGGGTGATCTCTTATGGGTCCAGGAAGCTGCGTTCCCATGAGCGTAATTACGCCACCCACGACCTGGATCTTGCAGCGGTCATTTTTGTGATAAGGTTTTGGTGCCACTACCTCATCGGGGAATGCTTTGTGGTATTCACAGATCACAAAAGCTTGAGGTATATCTTCTCCCAGCGAGACTTAAACTTGCGGCAGTGGAGATTGGTGGAGTTCCTCTAGTATTACGACTTTGATATCTCTTATACTGAGGGAATGGGCAATGTGGTGGCTGATGCCTTGAGCAGGAGGATGCAGAAGGATGTGGTCCGAGAGTCGGCGGACGCCTGGAAGGCGATGGAGGAGTTGGCTGCCTTACACCTGGACGCGAAGATGGATAGTGGCAGAGGCTGCCTATATCATATGACAGTGCAGTCATCGCTGTTTCAGTAAGTAGAGGAGTCTCAGTGGGGAGACCTGGAGTGCAAAGTGAGGCGTGGCCGAGTTGACCAGGGCAAAGCTCCGGAAGGATGGATAGAGGATGGTCTGAACCAGATGTTTTTCAAGAAGAGTTTGTTTGTCCCAGAGGCGATTTGCGGCATGGTTCTCAGTGAGTTCCACAACATACCCCTGGCGGTACACCGAGGAGTTTCCAAGACGTACCAGGGTTTGAAGAGGCAGTTTTGGTGGCCCGGAGTTATGCGTGGGGTGGCAGAGTTTGTGGCCAAGTGCATAGTGTGTCAGCAAGTGAGGGCTGAACACTGAGTTCCAGGAGGCCTACTACGGCCTCTAGAAGTCCCCGAATGGAAGTGGAATGACATCTAGATGGATTCCATCACTGGACTACCCAAGGTCCATGGAGGTTATGACGCCATCTGGGTGGTAGTGGACAGGTTGACGAAATCGGCTCACTTTCTGGCAATCAGGGAGTCGAGTACTGTGGATGCTTTGGCACGAAAGTACGTGGATGAGGTGGTGTAGTTGCATGGAGTTACAAGGTCTATAATATTGTATAGGGATGCATGGTTTACCTCGCGAGTCTGGAGAGGATTGCAGCATGTGTTTGGCACCCAGATACGACTTAGCACTGCTTTCCATCCCTAGACAGATGGACAGATAGAGCGCAACATCCAGACCTTGGAGGATATGCTACGGGCATGTGTTCTAGACTCGGGAGGATCATGGGTGCGATACTTGCCTCTGGTAGTGTTTTCCAACAATAATATCTACCACTCTACCATCGGTATGGCCCCATTTGAAGCTTTGTACGGGATTCCATGCCGTTCACCTGTGTGTTGGGCCGAAGTAGGAGAGGCAGACATCCTTGGCCCGGAGGTGGTGCAGAGCACGACAGAGAAGGTTCATCTCATACAAGAAAGGATGAAAGCATCCTAGGACCAATAGAAGTCGTATGCGGATACCGGGAGGATACCATTTGAGTTTGAGGATAGAGACCACGTGTTCTTGAAGGTCTCCCCTCGGCGTGGGCAGCGGAAGTTCGGTAAGGGGATCAAACTCTCTCCCAGGTTTATTGGACCATTTGAAGTGTTCCGGTGGGTTGGCGAAGTGGCTTATCAGCTAGCGTTACCACCACCGCTACTAAGGATACATGATGTCTTTCATGTGTCCCAGCTTCGTCAGTATCTGCACGATGATTCACACGTCCTTGATTGGGGTGAGCTGGACATCGAGGACAACGTGACCTTTGTGGAGAGACCAGTGATGATCGAGGATCGCAAGGAGAAGGTTCTTCGGGGATGAACCAATTCCTTGGTTCGTGTGTTGTGGAGACACGGTGGGCTTGAGGAGAGTACGTGGGAGAGGGAAGAACAGATGTGTGCCTAGTACCTGAAGTTGTTTTGAGTTCTGTTCCTTGTAGTACCTGTTGTGGTAGAACGTTTTGTATTTTGTCTATGAAATGTACTGGTTTTCTTTCCTCTGCTTTTGTGTGAAAAGCCCCGGATATGGGAAAGGAGAGATCCCAACCCCTAATCAAGACACATTAAGGTGGATGTGATTAAACCTATACAGGCGAGTCAGTGCCGCCTAAAGTGGATAATATCATGACATGGGGAGGAGACTCCCCAACCCATATGCTCGGGCAGTTTGGCATGGTATGTTTCTTGGTTCGTGACAGGAAGGTGTTCTTAGTTAACGATGAGGTTCACTCTTGAGAGGTATCTTTCGGGGTGGTTGGTCGGACCCGCCCTTCCCGTCTGGGTTCTTTGAATTCTCGAGGATGATAATAGTTTGAGAGGTATCTGATGTGATGACCCAGACTCTCTTGGTCCTTCCCTTTTCCAAAACCCGGGTCCTAAAATAGTGGTGTCTCGGTGGGACCGATAGGCACGACCGATCGTTGAGACCGATCTATGAGACCGATCGGTGGGACCGATCGGCGTCGCTCGGCCTTGTTGAGTTGTTTCCAATAGCGCTCCTTTTGCGCAAATAGGGTTTCAAACCCTATTTTGACTTGTTAAAGCGTGTTTTAAAGACCCGTAGCACGCATAAGAGTTTTAATTAAATACTTAATCAATTCATGAGTTGGTTTAAACCACCCTACCCCCTTTAATGACGAGTGGAGCTGTGTGGTCAACCCACGACCCCCGTGCCTTACGCGGTATCGCGTTTTCACCTCAACCGTCCGCAGCTCTTATAAACTAAGGGTTAGCCGTGGTTTCTTCATTCCTCGATCTCGGATTTTCACAAACAGCTTATGGTGCATCGGGTGCGCTGCATCGTTATCCGTAAAGTTCCACGCCCGGACTAAGCGTCAATCATCGATCAAACAAGTACTGAATATCTCCTTTGACTCTATCTTTTGTGTATCATGCGGGGTGGGCGTGCTTTCGATTCTGTAAAATTGGATAAACCAGACCTAGTTAAAGATCATCAACGAATCCTGTAAACAATGAAGAGGGGGCTGTTACCGTTGATGTTGTCTTATATTTTGATGTTGTTTCTTCTATGACCATCTTGTTGAGTTGTGCTGGCTTATGCCTTCTGAAAATAGAGGCCGTTGGTGGTTGTTTTTTGTGCACTAATGAACCCCTCCTAAGGTGTTAAATGGATTGGTGTGGTTGTAAACTCCTGCTGCGAAAAGTAATTGGTTAACGACGTATATCCGGCCAAATAAATTGAGGCACCAGGATCATTCCTTCTGTGATTACCCCCAGTTAAAACACACAAAAGTTGAAATCATGGACTGTGTTAAGTCATTTATATCTGAAAATACCGGCATGGCCGTGACTTCTGTTGATGGTGGTAGTTGGTAGTTTTCTTTTCGGGCTGATTCCTGGAGACATGGGAGGGGATTGGGTCCCCTGTCTTTATACTCTTGGTGGTTGTGTGAATTTGGGGATAGGATCCCCTATTGGTATGGATTCGGTGGTTGTGAGTATTAAGACCCGGTGGTAACTTGTTTATATCACAAATTAGGGTGGGATCATCAGTTGTTGAGAACCGGGTGTGGGCGTTATGGTTGATGCTTGAATGTTTACTTTCCTGGACTTGTGCCTATGCTTGCTAGTTTCCCAGTAGTGCTTGAACTCAATTGAACATTATCAATGAACTTGAAACAAGAATGGGACAAATGGGTTTTGGTGGCAAAAGTCGTGACTTGGGACTTGGATGTAGTGGTGCTGTGCTCTATAGGCTGGTTAGAAAATCCTAGACTTTGGGTGAGTGCTTGTTACCTATATTGATACTTGTAGTTTTTTTTCTTATTCACGCCCCAACCAAGTTGAGAACTTAGTGCCGAACACCCCCATTTCATTGGGGAGTGTGTTTTTCCCAACACTATTCTTGGTGGCTGGTTATTATCTCCTTTTCAACTCCCTTTCCTGGATAGCCCAAGTATCTTCGGGAAGGCTGTGATGGGTTGAGGTCCATTATTAGCCCAAGAACCTTTGGGTAGGGTGGTGTGGTGGTTGGATAGGTGTGTGTGGAAGGTGGTTTCCCAAGTGTCTTTGGGATGAGTCCCAGGTGTCTTCGGGCATAGCAGTGGATTTTCTAGCCCAGGTGTCTTTGGGAGTGGTGGTGGTTGTTCTGGCCTAGGTGTTTGAAGGCATGGTTACGTGTGACAGTTGTGGGCCAGGTGTGTGAAGGCGGGATTCAGCAGTGGGACTACGTGCGGTTGAGGCCCAGGTGTGTGCGGGCGGGATTTCGGCAGTGGGACTGCGTGTGGTTGTGGCCCATGTGTGTGCGGGTGGGTGTGGAAGTGGGACTGCAGTGAGAATAGAGGGATTGGTCCGATGCGTAGGATGTCTCAATAACCAGTGGGAAAGTGGCGCGAGGTACCCAAACATCGATGTGCACTGATTATATATATTACTTGACTTGCGTTATTTGGAGAGTGTGCCTTGGTGAGGCCTGGGGTGGATAGTTTACCTTGATATGGGTTTCGTTTACTCTTTTCTCACTGGACTTTAGTACATTCCCCCACTTGTGCACGGGAGTCTTTGGTTTTCCCTACAGACCATACTTGTGTGCTCACCCTACGTATATAAAACTGCTTTCAGGTTTCCAAGAGGACTTCAAGGATCACACAGGACCATACTAGCTTGGACCTTTGGGGTAGTTGCAGTTGTTGCTTTTTTTCTTTGGTACATATATTTGTAGTCACCTTTTATACTTTGTGGCTTTACTTTTGAAACATGCATGTGGGAATGGTTTACTTTTGGCTTTAATTTTTTTTACCTTGGTGTTGATGGGTTTCATCATCTTATCTCTCTATATTATAAGACAAAAAGGGTAATGCCTTCCATCGTAAGAAATTTTCTATACCCTTGGTGCTAGTCACCACTCTGGGATCTATTGAAGGCGGGTCTCGGGGGTCATTATCTCTCCTTCAATATAAAGAAGGAAGGGCCTGGCAATCTGCTAACCCTTCCCTCCTTTTGGTGAAGGCGGGTCGTGACAGTGTAATTAAAAAAAGGATGTATAACATAGAATAATATCCATTATTTTATATTTCCATTCCTATTCTAGGATCATATGTTTTTTTTATTT
>CAUJRU010004725.1:0-11473 GCA_963277665.1 Viscum album
GGAGGTCAGGGAACCGTTTTAACATACTTCAACTACATATTAACTACAAAATGTATTATAATAAGTCATTTCATAAATACCACATCCCACTTCTCTTCCAAGCATTATAGATAACACGAAATGTAAACTATATCAATTCATAATCTGACATACATGAAAAAACAGTTGTTGTTCCAGTATATTTGTAGAATGGTTTTATAAAAACCATTTTGATGATGGTAACCAACCCTTTTTAATTAACTTTAAAAAAATTATTTTGAAATAGTATTTAAAACAGAATTTAAAGCATTAGATTTACATTCACAACATCCCTTTAAGGCCATCCACATATGCATTTGTATGTATATAAATATGAATATTCCTCAATTCATATATTCAAATATTCACATGTGAATACATTCATATATCTATATATGTACACCTATGTATATGTATATGGACTCCAACTATGGGGATAAACGTAGAGAAGAGTAAAATAATTAAAAGGTTTATAAATCATTGAAAACACACCCAATTTACCAATGTAAACATTTAGGCCAACCCATAAAATGACATAAAAAATGCCAAATAGCTCTAAAATTTTATGATTTCAAAAAAAAATATGCATATTTTATTTGTCAAATGTAGAACTATTCATTATGTTCAAATATTGAAAGGTTATAAAAAATACATAAGAACTAGTGGGAAATAAAATCTTGTCTCAAAGAAACTATTATATTTATATATTTATCTAAGTTGATAGTGGTCAAAAGCATTTATAATTTAGAAATACAATTAATTTTGAAATACCCATGCATTTTTATATGCTAATTAATTAAAAAACATGGGAAACACCTTACTTGGTAAAGTATAGAGGATGTGATTCCTCCAACAATATCACAAGGATGGCTTACAAGACCCATCAAACATAATAGGAAAATGTGCCATAAGATATTATGACTCGACACCATTCAAATGATCTAGATATGGAACTAAATAATAAAGGGGGATTGATTAATTGATAAACAATTATATGAAGAGGAATGAGGTGAAGATGAAGCCTTACTTGGATTGAGATTTTCTTGATAATGCAAGAGGAATTTAAAACAATAATATGGGACACCGAAGGTTGGGGGCTAGTGAATATCATCATCCAAATCGATCATGTTGTGGAGAGTGGATTTTATTGGGAGAAAATATGTTAGGGATTAATTTACTACATTTTATAAAATTTATGGTTTGATTAATAAAAATGGTATGGAAGAAAGATTTGATAAATCATTCACCAATCAAGCACCCCTCATGGGGTGCACCTTGGAAACCTACACAATTTTTTCTAGGATCCTAAGGATTTTATTATCCACTATTTAACCATGCACAATTTCATTGTAAATTTACTAAAAAATTGAATGGGAACCATAGGATTTCCCATAACCATGTTGGATAGCCATGTGGAACACACAAATCATCAAAAATATGATTATTTTGAGGAGATTCAGCCATAAAACTGATGGGGAAGTGAAAATTAATTAAATAGACAATATATTACTGAAATAAAAGAACATGGTTTGATAATTATAACAATCATAATACATATACCCAAAAAATACATTGAGGCTAGGAATAAGACTCGCGGAGTAGTCCATTCAGAAAGAAATGATGAGAATAACTTGACACCCAATCACTCATAAACCAAAGTGTCTCCCAACATTTATATAATATCTATATCACAATATAGAAACTCAAACCTAGTCACTAATGGAATGATCATCATATGTAGACCCATAATGAGTCTCCCTACTATAAAAGAACATATTTTAAATGGTGTTTGAAGAAGGGAAATGGATGGTGGTATTTATATAAAACCATATACCATAACCCAAACATCTAATCATGTGACTGAGTAAAAGACTCAATCAAGGATACATCCATGAATTTATAAGATAAAATTATTACTCTCTAAATGGGCCTAAATCCCAATGAATCTAAAAAGGAATCAAAACATAAGTAAATTGATATAAACATAAAATAAATAATAACAAGTCATATAAAATATTTTATGGACATAAATGAAAAGGGATGAGGAAAAAATCATGATCATGCCTCCCTAAATGACATTGTATTGATCCTTTGGTCAATGAATCAAGAAGTGGTAACATGGGACCTCATTCAATGAACCCAAGTCATATAGATCCCATGAATCCAAATTTATACCATTCAATGTGTAATTTAAATAGGTTTAAATACATCTTAGGTACTCGAAGCACACACCTATAATGGTCCCTATGTTCAAAGAAAATTAATGAATCTTGTAATGTCCTGCCCATCCCTTTTAGAGTGTTAAGGTGGGAGGATATTAAATTTACATAAGATACATCCCCAATACACCATATGTTGGCTATAAATGTCATGGGATTCATTAAAAATTGCAGGAATATTTTACCTTTAAAAACAACCAAACAAGATAACCATAACCAAATAAACACTAAATGACGCGTGATAACAATTTTCTCAAACAAAAGAATAAAAAAATATAGTCAATCTAAAATAGAACCCTAAAAATTATGATAAGACCAAGTGGATATCAAAATAGAATAAGAAATAAATAGTAATAAAAAATAGGAAAAAAATCAATGAATCCATGGTCACTGGATCCACTACATCCAAAATGCTCAAAGCTCCGACTCCATAAGACATACTCCAATAATCACGAAGAATAACTAAATAAATGAGATAAATTTACTTTACATATGTCTTGATAAACAATATCTTCATAATCACCAACGTTCCAAAGTAGGGGTTAAGTAATGAAACTTAGAAGGTTTTTCGCAAATGATTTACCTTCTCAGGAAACTAGGATAGAAAATATTAACACATTTATATACAAACATTATATAAAAACATTAAACATCTTATATCTTAATATATAGAAATATTCCATAATGAAAGAGTTTTCCCAAAACAAATCCACTCCAAGTAAATCTACAAAACATGCCTTTCAAATGATTTCAAAAATCAATTTAGAATAACCCATCCCAATCCTTGAATCCACACAACCATTCCAAGGAGAAATTTCCATACTCATGAGATGTTTCTTATCTATACACTAATTATTAATTATGTAGCCAATATTATTGTTCCCCAATGAAACATTCCCCTTATCCGGGGTCACATCCCTTTTATCCCAATAGTACACTCCTGTTATTCAGGGTCACATCGAAAACATTAAATCCCTTTAAACTATGTATTCTCAAACCATTGAAAACCATGCATTTAAATAAATTTCAATAATAATTTATTTTATTGAAAAAATAACCATCAAAAAATTTACATGAATCCAAAAAATTCCACATTTTAGAATCACAATTAAAAAATCCATAAACGAAGCACATTATAGGACAAAATATTTTGTCAAATCAATAAGCCATCACTAAAGAGTGTTTCTACCATGCATTTCACATCAATTTGAAAATAAATTTAATGATATTCAAAAAATTTGAAACTAATACTTAATATTATAATAATATAAGTAGAGATTGAATCCACGTACATCAGAAACTATGGCAAAAAGGTTGAATGAAACAAATTCACTAACAAAACTGGGTTGAGTATCCAAAATCCTGTCACAGATATCCTTACCTAAAATTAATGTAGCAATATATTATCATTATTTTCATAAAATAACAAATTTATATCCCCAAAGGATTATATTTATGAATCCTATAGAGTTAAGAAGAATATATCTAATGAAAACCACTAGGAATGGATACTTACCATGAAAGTTGTCCTTCAATGCACCCTAATTTTCTAATGGATCACTTTCAGGTGAAAGGGGAGAATCTCCACATCTTATGAGAGGAAAAAAAGAATAGTAAGGTTCTCAAAAGAGGGAAAATGAGTGGTATAGATCCAAATACAAGTTATATCAATCTTTTTAGGATCACACTTTTAACCGTGCAGAGTTAGTCACCCGGTTTGGAAAACAATGCACTAACCGTGAAAATTAAGCTCTCACTAAAATAATGATTTCTCTTAGATGTTCGAATTATTTTCCCAAACCATGAACCTAAATGTGCACCAACTCGGTTCCCACTATCACACTTTTCACAGTTGTCAGAATGTTCTTCAAAATATCTAATAACTATGAGCTGACTGTTCACCACCATAATTCCCCCAAAACATTCCAAAAGTCCTGAAAACCCTCTGAAACATCACCCAAACCCATTATATTCTTAAAATAAAAAATATGGGTTACTGAATTGAAATCAGGGGTGATAAATTATCCTCACCATTGGCCATTCCATCCTTAAAAAGTAGCAAACCACCTCTATATCAAAAGAGTGAAAGCCATTAGTCAACCATTTCTTTATCCCATTCCCATGTTTCTTCAGAATATGAATATGTTTACACAAAACCCAAACTAAACCAATTATTTTACCACACAGTAAATTCACATTCCAATCTAAAATCCCCACTGTTATATGCACCAATGATTCATCCTAATCTAGGTAAATGTTATCCTGTTGAATCAAATGGCCGAGAATAGGCTGATACATTTTCAACTAAGATACATGAAATACATTGTCTGCTTTAATAAAAAAGGGTGGAAATGATCACTGTTATGACACCTCACTAACACATTCATATATCTTAAATGGGTTAGTGTAATGGGGATATAATTTTACCTATTTCCCAAAACAACGATTCCTATGACTTGGAGAGATCCTAAAAAACACATGATCACTCACCTTGAATGACAATGGATGTTGACAATGATCTGAATAAGATCTAGAGTGAATCTAATCTATATAAATTATATTTATAATTAACATAACCACCTTCATTGTATTTTGTACAACGCTTTTTCTGACTAATGAAGTTTCACATGTTTCAACCCAATATAGTAGAGAATGACAGGGAATCCAATGTAATGCTTAAAAAGGATCCATATGTATCAACATCTGATATCTGTTGTTATATGAAAACCCCATTAATTTTATTTTATCTTCCCATAAGCCTCAAAAATCCATTACACAATCCAAGAACATGTATTTCTATGTTTGTATCATCATCAGATTGCCCATCCATCTAAGTATGATATAGCATACTCATTGTCATCTAAGTCCAAAGGGATGGCTGTAAATATTTAATGAAAATACACATAAACCATTTTTCTCTATCTGATACTATCGAAACATGTATTTCATTCCTCTTTACCATATATCTGATATAAATTTTGGACAATTCCTCCATCGTATGAGATTCAAAAATATTGATGAAATGGTCCAAAAATGTTATCTAATACACTATTACCCATATATAATTGTGTTTTGAAACCATCTTTGGGAGACCAATCATGGAATCCATGGTTATATAATCCCATTTTCATATATGAATTTCAAATCACTATAAGACACATGGTGGTCGATGATGATTTGTCTTAACATGCTGACAATCTAAGAATCTAAAAAACAAACTCATCTACCATTATTTTCATTCTGACCCTCCAAAAAATGATTTATGATCCGAATACATATTCAGTATTCCAGGATGAAAAATACATCTCAAATGGTTTTAAGAATGAGGATTCTATTTTTTATCAGCTATATGTATGACCATCAAATTTTGAGACCTCAAAACTAATCTTCCATCCAACTTACATCCCTTAATGGTCTCCCCAACATTGTGTTTCAACTTCATATAAATACAATATGAATCACATGTATAATCCTAATGGACTTTCTTAAGCTATTCAGGTACAAAATAAACTGGGAGAAATACTGTAACACTACTTTAGTCTTTGCAATCCATGTGTATTTTGGTTGTGACTGGCATCAACTTCAACAGAACTGAAGCATCTTTTTAAAGTTAAGAAAATGAAATTCTTTTTAATGCATCTAAAACTGAATTTCCATTACACAGTGTATACATCAAGTCAAAATAAATCATTGGTAGATACTCCATGTATATTCATTGTATCATGTTCAAATACATTTGTGAGGAAATGTGTTTCATGTTCTTGTGATCAACAAACACTATGAATTTATCACTAAAGAGGTAATTCTACTAAATCATCATAGTTTGAACTATGGTATGTTACTCAAAATCTTATGTCAGGTAGTTTATCTCATGAAACCATAAATTCCATGATCCAAAAGAAACAACATGATCTCCCATCATTAGACCAGATCCACAACTAGATCACAAAGCATCCTAATACCCCACATACCCATCTTTTGATTCTGGTATAATCAAGATCAGTACTGATATAAGATGAACATAAGGGTCTTGAGAAGATTTTTATCATTCTTAAATACATTGGAATGGAATATTTTTTATTTTAGATGCTATCATCGGTGAAGTTAGTCATAAATAAACATGAACAAAACTTCAGTAATAACTTGTTGGACCATGTAGACCGTGTATATCAAATTCATTCCATGGAGATTTCCATGAAAGCACCACCTCCATTTTTTTAGATCCACATAAAGATCACTTTTATAGATTTCATGTATAAGGAAATATATACCTATAATATCCAAAATAAAATTCATTGATAATTTTTCATACATATTATGATCCCATTAAATTTCCAACATTATCACCAAGTGTTTCTCATGATCTTTTCTTATCAGTATATACACCAATATGTCATCCATAAAAACCACCAAAAAAGAATCTAAATATCTTTAAAATATCTAATTCATAAATTACATAAAGGTAGATGCTACATTTATATGACCAAACGGAAAAAACACGTACTTGTATTGGCCATATCTACTTATAAAAGTATTCATTGGAACATCCTCTCTCTAAACCTTGAATAGGTAATATCTAGATCGAAATTCAATTTTATTGAACCAATGTTATCCCCTAAATTCATCAAATATATCATAAATTCATGGAAGTGGATACCAATACTTTATCATAACCTAGTTAAGCTTTATGATAATCCCTGAAAAATAGAATAGTTTCATCCACCTTCTTGACAAACAGGATCGGTGCTTCCAATATTGACTTTCTTGGCTGAATGAAACCATTTAATTCCATCACTTCTAACTGCACTTTTGAAAGTTCCGGTTCATGGTGCTACCCAAGGGAGCCCTGTACCAGGTTCGTTACATGGCCTCATGCACATTTCCCCAAACACAATAGGTTATTGACTAGCAATGAGGGCCTTGGGGTGATAGTGGGGAATCTATGCCCTCATTGGAAGAGTAACACTACATAACTAAATAGATAGTAGTAGTAGAAGAAGTAATACCCTAAAATAAGTAAACAATATAAGAATAGTGGTATATAAACGACTAGATCATATATAGATATGTATATGTGAATAAGGATGTATGTCACAAGTATATAGGAAATCATCCAAACAAGTCACAATGCTAAAATACAGTACTAAAAAAAGTACAAAGGAAAAACAAGTAAACAACTCTAACATCATTGCAAGCCTTATCTTGTTCTCACGCTCTCTATCTCCAATTAAATAATTTACCTGAAGTATAAGGGTGATTTCCCTTATCTACCCCTAAAAACAATATAATATATTTGGGCCAATAGAATGACCCAAACAGGGTGTGAGACGAATCCCAGTAGGCAACCACCCAAAGATCTATGTCTAACATCTAGGGAATATATGTACGGAAGGTAATTTGAAAAATGAAGTAATAAACAAGGAAGTACTCAAAATTAATCAATCCGGTAATTCCAACCACTTTAATTTAGAATTATTAAATAAACAACCAAACAATCTCAAGCAACCCTCTGGGATGTTCTCACAGTCTAACTCATCTAGTTCAGATTAACAAAGACTCTCTAGGGAAGAAATCACAGTCAATTCCCCCCGTGGTCCCGTAATTGTAACTATGGTCACTTTGGGGAAGCACTCAACATCCAATTCCCCATGTGGTCTTGTAATGTGGAACTACAGACACTCTGGGGGAGCACTCACATCCATCCCTCCAACAGTCTCACAACGTGAAAAGTATAATAGAGAGTTTAGGGAATCCCTCAGCTTCTATTCTATTTATGGTCTAACTACACCAAGATCCCACAACCTTGTGTAAGTCAATTGTGCACAAATGATATACATCATCCAAAACAAATCACAATATTCTACATGCCTAAACAACTATAAATCACACCAAAACATATTAGGTAATATAACTCCATCCTTTGAACACAATATATGGAAAAAAATCATCCTAACTAGCAGTCCTGGACCCAAAGACCAAAACAACCAAACATGGAAAAATAGTTCCTTAGCATGGAAAACAAACCCTATTCACAATCCAATATCCCTACTCATGAAAACGAAGAATTGCAAGAATTAATAGGGTTAAATTACAAAAAAAAAATCAATACCCCAAACTAGATTATTTGGATATTTTTCACATACAATTCAAATTGAAAATACATAAAAACACAAACCTCTTACCTCGACATTGTACAGAGAACGATCTCGAATGTTTGCCCATGAATCGGCTTAGAACGTCGTAGATCTACAAAAAGGTCAAAAGCGTTCATCCTTGAATATCTCACACATTAAAATAAATAAAGGGAAGTGGCTCTAGAAGAAGGAATAAATCACCGATATGATTCCAATGTAATTGACATAGTTCGATTCAGAGTACAGACGGTTGATCGGGGTCTTAGGGAAGAATCACAATCTTCAGTCTCTCCTAGACGAGACGATGTTTGGAGAAGTGTTTTATGTGAATGATATGCGACCCCGGTCCAATTTATCAAATAAAAATATAAATACATGGAGTGTTACCTAATGATACATGACAAGTGTATTACTTTACTGGGTTTTGCTTTAGGTTGTTTCTAGGTCACCCAACACAGCCCTGTACTCGGCCGTTACACATCCAGTACATGGATACCCGCAGAAACCAGGTACAGGGCGTGTACTTCTAAGTACATGGCTTATAGTCCATAAAATTCCAAAAACTCCAATTTATCTCAAAAACACCATGAAACAAGATTAATACCTAAAAAAGAATATATGGGTTCTTAAAAACTTCCCTGCTTAATGAAATTTGTCCCCAAATTTCCCTTGCAAGGTATCAATGAAGAAGAATCCCCGAACAGCTCTGGCCACGACAATCTCACATCGGCCTCCCTATCCCTTTTTTCTTCCCATACTCACATGTACTGCCATAAATCCCGTACCAGAGGAGGAGAACAACAATAGATAACTTTGATGATGCGATCAAAAATCATAATAGGATTCTCTTCGAACGATGCATCAACCTCCAACTCAACCTCCTGAGGATGAAAAACATGAGACAGGTCTGAAAAGTTACACCATAGCTACAAAATATGGAAGACATCATGCATAGACCTGTACCGTTGAGGTAACTACAACTGATAGGCAAGTAGCTTGATTTTCTCCAACAACTCAAATGGCCCGACGTATCTTGGTAAAAGCTTACCCTATCTCCTAATCCTCCTTTGTCCCAACCTCGGTGTGACATGTTGAAAAACCTGATCTCTGACCTTGAACTCCAGAGGTCGTCTCCGTCGATCATCATATGACTTATATCATGACTGTGTAGTATCCATCCTCTGCCAAATTTTCTCAATCCGTTTTGTGGTCTCTTGGACAAGACGAGGTACCAACACTGGTGCCTCTCCTGCCTCCAGCCAGCATAGGGGTAATCGGCATGGCCTACCGTACAATGCCACATAAGGTGCCATCAGAATTGTTGGTTGAAAACTATTATTGTTGAAAACTCCAACAGAGGTATGTTCTTCTCCAAGGAAATTCCAAAATCTAAGACGCATGCTCGAAACATGTCCTCCAGCACGTGAATCATATGCTCGTACTGGCCATCGGTCTAGAGATGGTAAGATTTACCCAGAAGTACATGTTTACCCATGGCCCTCTATAGCCCCTTCCAGCCCGGAGATGTAAAATGGGAGTCCCTTTTAGAAACAATAGAGTGTGTAACCCCATGTAGACGTATAGTCACATGATTGTAAAACCATCCCATCTCATCAACAATAAATGGATCTTTGATCGATAAGACATGAGAAACCTTCGTGAGTTTGTAAATGTAAAACCAAACTATATCATTACATTGAGGTGACCTCGGTAAGCCTGTCATGAAGTCTATCCTGAAATCATTCCACTTCCACTCAGGAATGGGTAACTGCTACAGAATCTCTCCTAGTCACTGATGTTCCTCCTTCACCTGTTGATAGGTGGAACAACTCCTCAAAAAACCAACAGCATCTCTCTTCATACTTGGCCACCAATTCTGGCGGTGGATATCATGATAGATCTTGGTAACACCATGATAAGCTGTCCAAACTGAGGAATGAAAATCCCGCATAATCTTCTCGAGCATGTATGCTGACACCCACAGGCACACATGAAAACAAAATATCTCATCCTCTCTTATAGTCTATCCAATAATAGGGTCCTCTCCTGACACACACTCCTATATAACTATCCCTTAAGAATATGATTGATGCCTCATTCTTACTCTCTCCAGTAGTGTATAGGTAACAACTATAGAAGAAAGAAATTTCTGCCCCTGTCTATCATTCACCTCCACATGCATCTCAGAGAAAATATCCATAAGCTTCCACTCACTGCTAGCCTCCTGAACAGCCTATATCTGAGTCCTCATGCTCAACACGTCATCCACTACATTGCATTTCACGGACGTTTAAGAAAGCTCAAAGTCAAAGGACTGAAGGTACTCAACCCACCTTCGTTCTCACAATTTCAGATCACGATGAGTGGAAATATACTTGATACTTTTGTTGTCAGTGAAAACAATAAAATGATCTCCCAATAGATAATGTCTCTAAGAGTTTAAAGCAGTGAAAACTATAGCCAACTCGAGATCATGTGTTGGAAAATTCCTCTCACGTGGCCTCAACTACCGAGACCCGTACACAATGACTCCATCCCTAATGCATAAGAACTGCTGCCAGCCCGATACCTGATGTATCACAGTAAATAGTATAACTCTTGACTGGCTCTGAAAAAAATAGTATTGGTGCTAAAGTCAACCACCTCTTCAGCTACTGAAAATATGAATCATATGAATCTCCCTAAAGGTGTTTTTCACCCTTCTTAATCAGGCATATTAGTGGCACTTCTAAGAGTGAAAATTCCTGTATAAAATGCGTGTAGTATCCATCCAGACCTAGAAAATATCATACCTCCAAGGCATTCTTCTAATGCTCCCATTAAATTAGTACGCTCAATTTCTATGGGTCTACTGACACATCTTTCTCTGAGATAACACAACCTAAGAAGTGATTCTGGTCCATCCATAAGTGGTTTTTTGAGAGCTTAGCATATAACTAATGCTCTCTCAGTGTAATAAGAATGATCTCAAGATAGGTATCATGGTCATGATTAGTGTGAGTGTACATCATTATATTGTCCAAAAAAATCACCATGAAGGAATCCAAGTATGGATGGAACACTAGTTTCATCAGTTCCATGAAAACTGCAGGCACATTTGTG
>CAUJRU010004726.1:0-11469 GCA_963277665.1 Viscum album
TGGCATAATAAAGGCAACATCCAAATGGGTCTGTTTCCAATGCTTTCGCCGGGGCACGCGCATCCGTTTGTGAGGATGCACAGCTGTAACCCTGCATTCCCGATTTCCAAAGGCGGGTGGCATTCACTCCTTGTTCAGGTACGTCTGCTCCTTGATCGAAACCGGGATGATGGGATGTCAGTTCTTCCTTCTGTGGATTCCTTCTCAGAACTCATTACCTAGTCTGGGTCTCCCTCATAGATTTAATATGTGGTTCGTTAATCTCGTTCCCGGTGCCATATCTTCATGGACGCTGGTTAACTATACTACTTCCATCAGGACATTCCATGGGGTCCTGACATGGTAGCATTATTCGGTCGGAGTAGATGACAACATTAGGCATATCAGGGAATCTCTGGGTGCATGGACATTGGGGAACCTGTATCCTTCCTCATAAGAGGGCATCTCAAGGGTGTAGAACCCGAGGCGTCCCACGTCGAATGCGGGTAACTATATTCCATAGGCATGTACCTGAGGTTTTACTCAGCTTCCCATGTTTAACACAGGGTATGCAGCATGTTTAAGGTCTTGCGAAGACGGTTACGCCAAAGGAATGCCATCCGAGGTTTTCCTCAGGCATCTCATGTTTATCATGAGGTAGGCCGCGAGTTTAACGTCTTGCGGAGACGATTTCGCCAAATTCATGTCTTTTGAGGTTTTCCTTAGGCATCTCATGATTTTCATGAGGTAGGCTATGAGTTTAACGTCTTGCGAAGACGATATGAGAGTGATCAGAATGTCCAATAGAGACGGATCAGATTGGTATATCCCTTGGAGGGAATACTCGAAAGATGGATGGATCAGGATGCCCAATGAGGACGGATCTGAGGTGGTGCGCTCCAAGGAGGGGAGATGTCACACCGTAATGGCTGATTTGAACACCACTGAAGGCGGATCAGGGAGCATGCAACCCAGAATGGGGGACACCATGGTTTACCATTGGCTGGGATTGAACCTCTTGGAGGTTTCCTACGTACCCTGTGTCGAGGACAGGGATCAAAACCCATGTAGTTCGAAGGGTTGATGAATCGGGGTGTAAAAAGAGGACAAAGACCCGAAGACATGCTGGGGATTACATGTGGAAAGTGGCCTAATTACTACTAGGAGCAACGAGGAGGGTGGATGGCATGATCCCACCGGGATGTGGCGGCCCGGGTAAGAATCAGAATGGGTGATGAATGGATGAATGAAGTGGTGGGGGAATGAAATGGGACCATCGCAAGGGCGATGGTAGTGTTGGTCTTGATCCTCGAAGAGACCTCCTACGTACCTCGTTCCAGGGAATCAAAGTCAGCGTAGTTTGGGATGGGGCCGGTGAACCGATGTGAAGGTGAACCTTGGCCCGATTGGTGTCGTCAGCGAACCGACGTAAAGGTAGACCTTGGCCCGATGGGTGTCGTGAGCGAACTGACGTGAATGTGGACCTTGGTCTGATGGGTGTCGTCAGTGAACTGACGTGAATGTGGACCTTGGTCCGATGGGTATTGTCATCAAACCGACGTGAAGGAGGTCGGAACGACCAGGTGATGGGCTTGAACCTCATGGAGGCTTCCTACATACCATGCCTTGGCAGGGATCAAAGTCCTCGTAGTTCGGGTGAAAATGGTGGGTGTCGGCGAACCGACGAGAAAGAAAAGAGACCATGGTCCAGATGGTGTGGGGCTTACACATTAGGCTGCCCAGGTGTTGGTGAACCGACATCAAGGAGGTCGAAGTGACCAACGGGTCATGGGCTTGAACCTCATAGAGGCTTCCTGCGTACCACGCCTTAGCACGGATCAAAGACCATGTAGTTCAGGTTCGGTTTTGTCAGAGAGCCGACGTGAAGGTGAACCCGGGGGGTCCACTGGTGGTGGGCTTGAACCTCGTGAGGCTTCCTACGTACCATGCCTTGACATGGATCAAAGTCCTCTTAGTTCGGGATACAGTTTAACGTCATACTGGACAGGGGGCATACAGTTTAACGTCATGCTAGACGGGGGTGGGACTCGACGTGAATAAATGACCGAGTGGTGGGCTTGAACCTCGTGGAGGCTTCCTACGTACCATGCCTTGACATGGATCAAAGTTCCCATAGTTATCTTGAGGTGGGGGTCAGGGTCGGTGCTCACTCTAAGCTCACGTGAGTCATGATCGGTGTGATAAACAAGAGGTTGTAGGGACCTGACGATCACGTCGCGAAGGATGCGTCCGTGGGAAACGAAGAGGGGCTTACGCGTTAGGCGGCCCATGGTGCTGGGACTTACTCCAGGATGAACGCCCAAGGAAAAGGATAATGATAGTTTCGGGCTTGAGCCTTGAAGAGGCTTCCTACATATCCTCGTGGCAGGGAATCAAAGTCCACATAGTTCTTCTGATGACGACTTATCGCCGATTGGGGGTTTCAATGGCTTACCGCTCGATTGGGTCGCAACGGCTTACCACCTGATGGGGATGTCAATGGCTTGGTGCTGAATGGGTCACAACGTCTTACCTCTGGATAGGATTACAATGGCTTACCGCAGGATAAGAATGTCAACGGCTTATAGCTGCATATGGTAACAACGGCTTACCGCTGAATGGAGTGACAATGGTGGATGGGGCTTACGCAAGGAGCCGCCCGGGTGCTGCTATGGACCGGCAATGGTGGATGGGGATTATGCAAGGAAGCTTCCCGGATGCCGCTATGGAGCAGTAATGGTGAATGGGGCTTACGCAAGAAGCTGCCTGGCTGCTGCTATAGAGTGGGAATGGTGAATGGGGCTTATGCTAGGAAGCTACCCGGATGCCGCTATGGTGTGGAAATGGTGAATGGGGCATACGCAAGAAGCTGCCCGGGTGCCGCTATGGAGTGGAAGTCGTGGATGGGGCTTACTCAGGAAGCTTCCCGGATGCCGCTATGGAGCGGCAATGGTGAATGGGGCTTATGCTAGGAAGCTTCCCGGATGCCGCTATGGTGCAGCAATGGTGAATGGGTCTTATGAAAGGAGCTGCCTGGATGCCCCTATGGAGCGGCAATGGTGAATGGGGCTTATGCAAGGATACTGCCTGGATGACTTCCTCGTGTCTGGCCCTGAGGGCATCCCAACTCACGGGTTAATTGAGGCCTTCACCTATGCTCTAGTGCACAAGCGGGACAATGCCAAGGGGCGTTGGAATCATGCCACAGTAATCAGGGCATTAGGCGTCTTATTCTTGGATCATAAGGCATCTCTTGTTTAATAGAAGAGGCATCCTATGTTTGGCACATAAGGTGTACTACAGTTTATAGTCTTGTAGATAGGACTCTTGGCATCTCATGCTTGGAGCATGAGGCATCTCTTATTTGGGGAAAGAGGCATCCTATGTAAGGAACATAGGGTGTACTACAGTTTAGAGTCTTGTAGATAGGACTATTGGCATCTCATGCTTGGAGCATGAGGCATCTCTTATTTGGGTAAAGAGGCATCCTATGTTAGGAACATAGGGTGTACTACAGTTTAGAATCATGTAGATAGGACTATTGGCATCTCATTCTAGGAGCATAAAGCATCTCTCGTATAGGGAAAGAGGAATCCTATGTCTGGAACATAAGGCATTACTACAGTTTAAAGTCATGTACATAGGACTCTTAGCATCTCATGCTTGGATCATGAGGCATCTCTTATTTGAGGAAAGAGATATCCTATGTTAGGAACATAGGGTGTACTACATTTTAGAGTCTTTTAGATAGGACTATTGGAATCTCATTCTTGGATCATGTGGGATCTCTTATTTGGGGAAAAAGGCATCCTATGTTAGGAACATAGGGTGTACTGCAGTTTAGAGTCTTGTAGATAGGACTATTGGCAGCTCATGCTAGGAGCATAAGGCATCTCTCGTATAGGGCAAGAGGCAACCTATGTCTGGAACATAAGGCATTACTACAGTTTAAAGTAATGTAGATAGGACTATTAGGAATCTCATGCTTAGAGCATGAGGCATATCTTGATTTGAGAAAGAGGCATCCTACGTTAGGAACATAGGGAGAATACTACAGTTTAGAGTCATGAAGATAGGACTATTGGCATCTCATGCTTGGAGCATGAGGCATCTCTTATTTGGAGCAAGAGGAATCCTATGTTTGGAACAAAGGGATTACTATAGTTGAAAGTCATGTAGATAGGACTATTGGCATCTCATGATTGGAGCATGAGGCATCTCTTATTTGGAGCAAGAGGCGTCCTATATTTGGAACAAAGGGATTACTAAAGTTTAAATTCATGTAGATAGGACTATTAGGCATAAGGTGCCTGGTAATAGATGGTGTTGGGACTTACGTGAGGGCGGCCCTTTCTGGTTCCACCTGGCATAGGGGCCAAGTGACAGGGTTTGGAAGAGTTTCCTGAGGAATGGTTCGACTCAAGGTACTCAGGGAATTGATGATGAGAAACTCAACTCACGACATGGGAATGAAACCAAGAGAAATATGTCGACTAAATGTGTTTCATGGTGTGTGGAGGAGTATCTCAAATCACGGTTTTCCATAGGTTGAAGGTGGATGCACATAGGGGCGCAATGGAAAATCCCGACATCCCGGCCCGAAAAGTTCGCGGTGCGACTCTCCATTTTTCATGGGAGTCTGTGACGGTAGCGAAGGGACCGGCCCGGAGGGCCAGGACCACAGCCCAACACTGACCCCTGCTCGGGGTGCGGGGGCGTATCCCCCGCGGTATGGACCTATGGGTGAGAAGGTAGGAGCCTCGCGAAGGATAGGTCTTCTCGAAGTATCTTCACAGAGCAAAGGCCTTGCGAAGTAGCTTCGCGGAGCAAAGGTCTTGCGAAGTAGATTCGTGGAGTAAAGGTTTCGCGAAGTAGCTTCGTGGAGCAAAGGTCTCGCGGAGCAGTGGGATCTCATGGAGCAATGGCCTCCTGCGGAGCAAGAGAGGCTCACTGAGTAGAGGGATCTCACGGAGCATGGGCCTCTTGCGGAGCAAGGGCGGCTCGCAGAGTACTCGCGAAGTATGGACTCGCAGAGCATCGGCTCGTGGAGAAGCAACGCGAAGGAAGCTGCTCACGGAGCATGGACTCACGGAGCCGCAAAGTGGAGCTCCGCGGACCGTGAGATCAGCCGCCCAAGGGGTGAAAAAATGGTCGTCCGGATAAGGGGGTCGAGCTGGGTATTTATATGCAAGGGGCACCATGAAGCAAAGCTCACGTGACACAAAGGGGGAATCTTGTTGCTTCACAGCGGGTCGTGAACGTCAACCAAATTCGCGGAGCGGTACCGCCTTCACTGATTTGCGGTGGGTGCGCGAACTTCACGGTGTTCGTGGAGAGCTACCTCCACCTGTGCTTCGCAGCAGGTCTACGCGGTGCGTCGGGAACGTCATCTGGGTTCGCGGAGCATCCCGCCTCATTTCTTCGCGGCGGCGCTCCGCGATCACGGAGGGGGGCTTCGCGAATGGGTTTTGCGAACCAGTTCTCCATCCCAACTTCAAATGTCCATAACTCCTAATCCGTAGCTCCGTTCGGGCCCTACGACCTACCAAATCAAAGCTTGCGAAATGGACTATGATCTTGGATCATGTACGGAAGCATTTGGAAAATTTTTGGGGACTCGTTTTCCGGTGCCAACAGGGTTTTTCCATGGAATTCATAAGAGAACCCATGTATCACACATGGAATATAATAAAAATTAAATCGATATCATTTAATTATTCCAAGGTCATCACAATGATCATTTCATTTAAACCTCACCTCATAAGGTGGCATAAGACACGGGCTATGCTTAGAAGGCTTAGCCTCTGAATTATCTCATGGAGGAATTCTATTATAAGAATAAACTCATTCTTAATAAAGTAGTTACGTGTCCATATCTTGGGGACATGGTCATCCATTTCCATTCATTAACCAATTCAATTTACAATTTACAATTTATAATTTAACATCCCATGGAATGTTGAGAACAACACACCTAAAGGGTATTAAAAATAATTTCCACCCATGGTGTTCAATTGATTATAAAAAACACCCAAGGGGTGGTTCCAATCCAAGCTTCATGACCACTAATCATTTATCAATGACCTAATTAATTTCACAAGTCATTACAATTCATTTTAAATAAGGATTAAATTCCATTTCAAGGGAGATGCTCATAAAATCAGGCTTACGACCCAATGAAATATATATAAACACCTCTAATTTTAGGAAAAATCATAAGACCACCTATTGTAGGTCTATAATGCATTGATCATCCAACATCAACTCTTGGTTCAACTTAGAGTGGGAGAAAATAAAGAACATACAAAATAAATAAAAACATGGCATATTAACTTGCACCAAAATAGCACAACCAATACCAAGAATAATAAAGAACATCAAAAATGGAATTGTGTACTTACCCGCATAAATCTAACCAGATGAACGACTCTCAATTTTGTTATTGGATGGAGATTTGGTGGAAAAGACAAAATTGGGCATCCAAATATCTCTCTTATGAATTCACTACTGTGTGGAGGATGGGTGATAAAATAATTTAAGTTATAAGATTAATTAAGTAAAAAATGGTCATTTGGATTAAAATACTAGGCCACACGATTAGCCAAACCATGATCCAACCATGAACCCTTTACTGTACGGAAGGGAACCTCTCATGGTTAGTGTTCACAAATTTCCAGACCATGCACAAATCACGTCTCATCCAACCATCAAAAACTAAAGTGGATTCTACATGGGTGTGTGCCTCAAATTGAATGGGCTAAAAACATGAGGGCTCTTCTACTCTCTACCCATCCTTGAATGGTTAGTTATAAATATGTATCCTACCCTTTACAGTTTCTTCTAGCCATGTGACATGCCTGTTTCTCCCCAAAAATTGGGTTCCAAGCTCTGAACAATCCCCAAACACCCCCTGATACCTCCAAAAACTCAAAGGGCATTCACGGTGGGCCATAATTAAAAATTTAAGTTGAAAATTGATTGAAAGAAAATTTTTTGTAGCTCAATAAAGAATTGGGTTTTTATAAATATCCCCCTTAAAGTAAATTTCCCCTTAATTTCCCTTACAAGGGTGGTTAAGCATCATCCACGAAAAACCCTGACCGCTATGCTCATACATCGGCCTCCCACTCCCAGGTCTTGTCTTTTACCCGACCATGCTTCCATAACATCCATACTATATGAATTTACCTACCTCATAGAACCTTTATTCTATGATCCAAAATAAGAATAGGGTGCTCCTAAATGGTTTCAGCTACCTGTAACACAACCTCATAGTGCTGTAAATCATGACACATGTTTGAATGATAGCGGTATAGATGAGATACAAGGAAGATGTCATGAATTACCTGATATCTCTAAGGTAACTATAATAGATTGGCTGCTAGAAATACTATCTCTAGAATCTTGAATTACCTAACATATCATGGTGAAAGCTTCCCCTATATCCCGATCCATCTATGTCCCATCCTTAGTGAAACACGTAAAAATACAAGATCCTTGACCTTCAACTCTAGTGGCCATCTATGACAATCAGCATTATATTTCTATTGGGAAAGTGCATTATCCATCCATTTATGAATCAAATGAACCTTATCTATAGTCTCCTGTATAAGATGAGGTCCAAGCATAGCTTCATATCTTACCTCTAACCTATAAAAGGTTGATCAGCATATCCTATCATAAAAATCCTCATAAGGTTCCATATTTATAGTAGCCTGAAAGCTTTTGTTGTAGGAAAACTCATCTCGGGTTATGTGCCACTCCCAAGAGCCCCAAAAATATAAGACGCATGTCCGAAACATTTACTCACAAAACCAAATTATACGATCTGAATAGACATTGTTATAAGGGTGGTATACTGTTTTTAGAATCACCAGTGTACCTAGTACCCTCTACAACACTTTCCCAAACTGTGATGTAAATTGGGCCTCTCTATCTGAAATGATATTATGAGGAACCCCGTGGAGTTGTACTATCTCATAGATATACAACCTCCCAATATCATCTACTAAAATGGTCTCCTTGATAGGTAATAAATGATAAACATTTTTTATCCTATAAAAAACAACCCAAATGGCATAAATACCTCGAGGTAACCTTGGTAAACCTATCATGAAGTCTATTGCGATGTCTCCCCACTTCCACTTGGGAATGGGTTGTTGCTATAAAAGTATGATTGGTCATTGGTGTTATAAATTTACCAACTTATTGGTGGAACACCTCATGAGAAAACTTGCTACATATCTTTTCATACCTAGCTAACATAATTGGGAATTTTAATCTCGATATATCTTGGTGACGTTGGGGTGTATTTATCAAGATTAATCATGAAAGTATCACATATTCTCCTCATGAATATATACTAAAACCCATACGTAACCATGTATACATAGAATCTCATCCTTGCCTATGGTCAAACTAGAGGGAGGTTCCTCACCCACCAAACTCTCTCATAGTTTAAGGACCTCAAAATATTATAGATGCTTTATCCTCACTCTATTAAGAAGAGTAGTGGTTACATCTATGGATGATAGAAATTCTACCCTTGACTATCACACACCTCCATGTTCATCTAAGAGAACAAATCCATAGGCTACAACTCACTACTATCTTTATGAACTATTTATATCCAATTTCTCCTATCTGGGGCATCAACTACCACATTTTCTTTCGCAGACTTGTAGGAAATCTCAATGTTGAAATACTATAGGTATTCAACCCACCTTTGCTGCCTCAAATTCATATCACATTGTGTAAACATACACTTGTGGATTTTGTGCTCCATGAACACCCAAAAACTATCTCCAAGTAAGTAATGTCTCCAAAAATGTAATACATCAACAATTATAGACAACTCAATATCATGTATCAGGTAATTCCTCTCATGTGGCCTTAATTGCTGAGACCCATATGCTATGACTCTATTCCCATGAATAAGAACTACTCTTATCCTGATACATGATGCATCAAAGTAAATAGTGTAACTACTACCTATATCAAAAAAATAAGTATTTTTGATGAATTAAATCTTATTCATCTCCTAATAGGATACCTCATAGGTGTCTAACCATACAAACATCATACCCTTCTTAGTAAATCCCATGAGTGGCGTTTCTAGGCCCGAGAAGTCTTGTGTGAAATGCCTATAATAACCAACCATTATTAATAAAATATGTTTCTCCAGTAAGTTCTTAGGATACTCCTAGGAAACTACAACTCTCACCTTCTATGGGTCAACTGATAATCCGGTCTCTGAGATAATGTTGTCCAGGATATGTATCTGATCCATCCATTAGTGGCACATTGTGAGCTTAATATATAATATATTATATCTTAGTGTATCCAACATGATCTCAAGATGTTTGGAATGGTAATGTTTAATGTGAGAATACACCAAGATATCATCCATGAATACCATGAAAAACGAATCCAAATTAGTAAGGAAAACATGGTTCATCAGTGCCATGAAAACAACTTGCACATTCGTGAGAATGAACGACATAACCAAATACTCATATAGACCATACCTACTATGAAAAATTGTGTGAGGTATGTTTGATGGTCTAAAACACAACTAATGATAACCGTATCTAATATCAATTTTCAATAATACCCGAGATCTTTAGAGCTAATTAAAATGGTCATATATCTATAGTAGATGATACCTATTTTTAACAATCAGTTTGTTCAATTTACAGTAATACATGTATATCCTTTGGGTATCATCATCCTTTTTCTCAAAAAAGGACTAATGAACCCCATACAAAAGTACTAGGTTAGATAAAACAATTTTCCTTTAAATCCTACAGCTACTTATTAATCTCCTTCATCTCATTAGTATCCATTATATAAGAAGGAATGGATACCGATGTAATTCTTAGAACTATCTCGATAAGGAACTCTACCTATCTCACTGGTGGTAATCTAGAAATTTCATCTGGGGAAATTTCCCTAAAATGGTCAACCACTGGAGGAAATGATTATTGATGTGATCCCTAATCATCTAGATATAAACTAATAATCTAGGATATCATCCTTCACAATCCACAATTCTTGGGTCCATCTTTACTCACCTAGACATCCTATTCAACCATGTGAATAAACTCTCCTCTATCTGGTGATGTGAAGGTTACCCTTTGGTGATGATAATCAAGAAAATAGTTAAAGGTAACCAACCAGTCCATCACAAGAACAATGTCAAAACCTATCATCTTCAGGAGAATGAGGTCCCATATGAAGTGTCACCTACCAATATCAAGGTGGAACTCCCTTCACTGACATACACCCTCTTTTCTATTCCCCAATAGAGTATCAAGCATCATAAATCCATTGTAACACTCAATGATAAGTCAATGGATTACCAAAGTGGGCATAAACATAAAGTTACGAGAAGCCCCTATATCCAAAATAGTTGATGATAATATAGCGGCTACTAGAATAGTAACTCTCATAGTATAACGTCTTAGATTATTCTGCTCGGGTTTTGCGTGCACTGCATATATTTGGCCTAATCCATAACCATGTGATACACCTTGGATAAAATGAGTAGATCTGATTTGCTGACACTGCAAATCTGGGTTCTGACTAATAGGACCACGACCACCACCTCAGCCTGATCGTCCGGCTATACTCTAGCTCCAAACCTAATGAGAATCTATTAACCCCACTCCTACTTGTGTTTTCAGTGAATAACCTTTATCACTGGATAATGTAGGAAAAGTTATTCAAAAGTGTTTTAGAAGGCTCATATTTCCACATGATTGGAACTCAGTTGAATCTCTCAATCAATGAGGTCTTGTATATACCAGTCTACCACATATGTTACACCTCGCCTAGATATCTGAGTAAGTGGTCTTGATACTAATGTTACCACATGGAAGTTCTATATGATTCATACTACTATTGTTAAATGTAGTACTAGATCTATGCGCTAAACCACCCTCGATCCCACCCCCATCCTCTCTTAGTTTACACAATGGGATAAGAAACTAATTTACTATTCAAAAAATGGAAGTTAGTCAAAAGACATTCGTATGAAATGAGATGTCAAAACTAAAACGATTCACAAATCTATTAAACTAAGATAACTTATCACCCATAAGAATAGGTGTGAAGCACTAGATCTCTATAAAATGGGCTGAATAATCCTTGACTGATAACACTCCCTACTCTAAGTTCAAGAAGTATTAGGCTCCATCGACCCTCAACATCTCATGATATAAGTAATCATAAAATTCCTTATGAATGTCCCTCCAAGACATCTCATGATGATGATCCACTTTTATAATGAAATTCCACCATCTCTTGGAGGAATCATGCATCATATAAGTAGAGAGATTTACCCTCCTCTTAGATGCATCTTGAGATGCTTGAAAATATATAGAATAGATTTTAGCTATGAATCTATAGAATGTGGTCCATCATACCCTCAAATGGTCTATCTACCTTCAAGCATCTCAAGATGAATTGTTTCCATTTTATTCTCATTTA
>CAUJRU010004727.1:0-11431 GCA_963277665.1 Viscum album
ACCCAGAGTGGAGACAGATCCAGACATGCCCGGAGTAGATAGTGTTCCTCATGCGGTGGGCATGGTCACATGGCTCGGGACTATCCGACCCACTGGTTCGTAGGGAGGAGGCAGATGTGGCAGATGAGATGGACGTGAATCTAGTAGTGTATGACATTATGAGGTGATACCACCACCACCACCAATATCTCCACCACGACCACAGGGAGTAGGTGGACAGGGGAGATCTCTACTTTAGGCAACTGAGGCCTACAATCACGGTGCTCTAGAGATTATTTGAGGCACGATCTATGACTACTCCCCCTTAGTAGTAGTTATTATAGACATAGTTGTGAGTCGCTCTCTCATTCCCACTACCCTCATTCGGATCTCGGAGATTCTGATGGAGCTGTTGGCTCGATCTGTACGGCTAAGGACGCCTACGAGAGTTGATTCAACGATTATGTACTAGTGTCGGCACTGCGAGCTTACTCTAGGAGGAAAGGGATTCGGGTGGGATCTCTTCATAGTGGCATCGAGGACTTATGATGTCATCTTGGGTATGGACTGGTTATCTATAGTCCATGCTCAGATATACTATATATGGTGCAAAGTTCATTGTGTCCGCATGGATGGGACCCAGTTTACCTTTACCAGTCTGAAGGGAGCCTTTGCAGTGCAAGACGGACTTACTTAGAGGAGGGTGCAGCCGATCACTCATCAGTTGGACTTCCTTAACCTCGGAGTAGTGGATGTGGAGAGTCTGGGTTATCCTATAGTGGTGGACCAGTACGCGGATGTTTTCCCTGATGATGTTCCAGAACTACCTCCTCGTAGAGAGGTGTACTTATATATTGACATGTACCCCGGGACAACACTGATATTTATTCCAACATATCAGATTGCTCCCACTGAGCTTCATGAGCAGTGGGTACAACTGGAAGACTTGTAGGGGAAGGGATTCGTTCGGCCCAGTGCTTCCCCCTGGGCTGCCCCGATTCTATTCGCTTAGAAGGCGGATGGAAGCTTGAGCCTTTGTGTCGACTACCGTCACCTAAAGCAGGTGATTGTGAAGAACATGTACCCACTCTCGAGGATTGAAGACCTCTTTGATCAACTGAAGGGTGCTCAGGGGTTCTCTATGATAGACCTAAGATCAAGCTATCGCCAGCTCAGAGTTAGAGATGAGGATGTACAGAATACATCTTCAGATGTCGGTATGACCACTAAGAGTTCTTGTTTATGCCCTTTGGCATAACCAACGCTCCAGTAGTGTTCATGGGACTCATGAATAGTATTTTCAAGCCTTATCTCGATCGCTTGGTCATAGTCTTCATTGACAACATTCTGATCTACTCAACTACTGAGAAGGAGCAGGCCTACCATTTGCAGGTAGTACTGGACACACTCTGAGAGCACCAGCTTTATGGTTATCTCTTAATGTTCCAGTTTTTGATTCAAGAGGTTCACTTCTTAGGACACATCATCTAGGAGGCTGGAGTTGCAGTAGATCTAGTGATGATTGAGGTGTTACTTTCTTGGGAGCCACCCAGGATTGTGACGGAGGTACGGAGTTTCCTGCGTATGGCTGGATACTATCGGAGTTTCATTCCAGACTTCTCCAGAGTTGCAAGACCACTATCATCCTTGAAAAAGAAGGGTCCACACATCTTGTGGTCGTAGAGATGACAGTAGAGCTTTTAGGAGCCGAGTCTAAGGCTGAATAGTGCCCCCATCATGAGGCTTCCAGAGAAAGGCATAGGGTACATAGTTTACTGCTACGCATAAAGGACGGAACAAGGGAATGTCTTGATGTGGGAGTGAGCAGTGATCCCATACGGATCTCGACAGCTTAGAAAGCACGAGAAGAACTACTCTACCCATGATCTATAGTTAGAAGCAGTGGTCTTTTCCTTGAATATGTGGCGACACTATATATTGGGTGAGCGTTTTACCATTTACACGGATCAAAAGAGTCTCAAGTATATATTCTCTCAGAAGGACTTGAACATGAGACAGTGACGTTGGCTTGAGTTCTTCTGGGACTATGACTTCGAGATATTCTATACTTTTGGGAAGGAGAACATTGTTGCAGATGTGCTCAGTAAGAGGACTAGTATACAGTTGATAGGAAAGGCATCTGAGCTGCTGGCTGCTTTACAGATATCCTTGGTGGATTGAGATGGAGCAGAATTCCTACAGTCTCTTACGGTCACTCCCCCACTTCTTCAGTGAGTTAGGGAGGCACAACATGGGGACGCTGACTGCAAGACATGACTTGCTCAGATATCCACAGGGCAGAAATTTGATGGATTTCTTGAAGGTGGGGAGCATATCTTCCTCTTCAAAGGATGTACCATGGTAGCAGTGGCACTTTAGGAGGAAGCATTGAAGGAGTTCCACTCATCCCCTCTATCGGTACATCCATAAGTGGTGAAGATGTACTAGGACCTTCGATGACAGCACTGATGGCCAAGTATGAAGAAGGAAGTAGTGGAGTTTGTCTCACAGTGCCTCACTTGTCAGCAATTGATGGCAGAGCACTAGGTACCAACAGTCTTGGATCAACCTTTAATGGTCCAAGAGTGGAAGTGGGATGGGATATCCATGGACATCGTGGCGGGTCATCCACATACATCTAGGGGTAATGACTTGATTTGGGTGATCGTTGACTAACTCACCAAGACTTCCCACTTCCTATCGATCAGAGAGCAGGTTTTAGTAGAGAGCATGGGATGCCTCTATGTGATGGAAATTATGCGACTATATGTAGTAACTTCTTCTATTGTATCTGATTGTGATGCACGGTTTACTTCCCACCTATAGAAGGGGTTGCATAAGGATTTCAGGACACAGCTTCGTTTGAGCACCGCCTTCCATCCTCAGACAGATGGTCAGACTGATCGGACAATTCAGACCCTCGAGGACATGCTACGTTCATGTTTCCTCGACTTCAGTCACAGCTGTGAGGATCACATTCCTTTCGTGGAATTTTCATACAACAACATCTATCACTCCACCATATGGATGGAACCTTTTAAGGCCTTGTACGAGCGACCTTGAAGATCATCCTTGTGTTGGACTGACCCTGGGGAGTCAGCACTACTGGGACCAGAGATGGTACAAGCAACTACGGAGAAGGTGCAGATCATCCCGAAGCGGATGAAGACTACACAGTGTAGGCAGAAGTCGTATGCTGACATGAGACGGAGACCTTTGGAGTTTGAGGATGGCGACCACGTCTTCCTATGAGTCTCACTTCGACGAGGTCTACGATGATTTGGTCGATGAGGAAAGTTATCTCTGAGATTCATCGGACCCTTCTAGGTCCTCAACAGAGCAGGAACGGTGGCTTACTAATTAAGTCTTTCACCTCAGTTGCACTGGGTGCACGATGTCTTCCACGTATCTTAGTTGAGAAGATACGTGCATGAACCATCCCACATCATCGACCATGGAGAGCTGGATGGTGATGATGGGGAGACTTTTACAGAGGTTCCAGTAGATATTGAAGATCGACGGGAGCAGGTCCTATATGGATGGTCGATACTTCTGGTACATGTACGATGGCAGCACGGGAACCTCTAGGAGAGCACATAGGAGCGGGAGGTTTGGATGCATGCTCAGTACACCTGTTTCTTCCCTTAGTTCGAGTAGTGGCATACAGAGACGTAAATCCCTAAGGTGGGGAGAATGTAAAGACTTGTAATTTATGTGAAATTTTTTTTCATAAATACCAGGGAATTTTACGATTCCATGAAATTTTACGGCCCTTGATTCCAACCCCCGGTGTGCCTGGAATCCATTTCTTATTTTTTGTTTAGGTACGTTAAGTAAACGTATGAGTGGGTATTTATAACTTCTAAACCGATGCTCAGAATTGAAATATGAGGACACCATTGAACTCGCACTGCTGTTAATCACTTATGAAGACTTTCACTTTCATGGAAGTGGGTTGAGTTCATAAGTTAGTTTTTTCTTTTTTATTAAATTAAATAAAAATAAAGTGGAGGCTTTACTTTTATTTCTTGTTGGTTAAAACCTCCAAGTAAATGTTAGAGGTGGGGGCCACCACACCTTAACCTACCATGAGATGTTATGGTGGTGGGGCCCACCTAAACCTAACCTCCCATGGGAGGATATAATTTTGGTGGGGGCCAGCCAGGCTTGTAACCCCTTCGAACCCCCATTTAAAGTGGAGAAACTCTTCAACACCCCTTTATTTAATTTATGCCAACCGGCTTCACATAATTGAACCAACTCCACTCCCTCACTTAAATGAGTTTTCTCATTTAATTGAACAACACAATTTCAATTTTTGTGACAACAAATAATATACAACGCTTTCTTCTATTATTATTACCTTAGCATTTTGGTGGACCATTGGGAGTATAATAACTCTACAATGAAGAATGACCACCGAAGAACATATAATGCACTATAGACGAGGAACGCTGATGAGGGATGCCCTAGACTATGAAGAAAAACCCCCTCTGACCTTTTTTCTTGGACTCCTTCGATGTGGGACATGTTCATCTACCATAGATCGACGACCATCTTTCTGCGACATCAACGAATGACGACGGACAAATCCAAGGTAGGGGGATTATTACTTGTTGATATTGTACCCTTTTTCTTACCTTCTTCAAAGGATAAAATGGGATTGCTGCAGATGTATTAATGGTCATCTTATTTTCATGATGGTCCAAATGATACCTCCCAAAACACAGAGGGTACGAGCCAACCTAACATGGTCCGACATCCTCGGTTGATTTCTCTCTTCTTGTGGCATTATATGGCATGGAGATGAGGTGACGGCGCTGTAGGCGGCAGCAAAAAAGGTGGCACTACCCTGCGGACATCGAGAATCGCGCCACCCCCATGGCGCATCGAGGCTTCCAGCCAAGCACCGCCTACCCACAGCCTCCCGGCGCCCTATCCGGTGTTTGGCCCGCCTACCCGCAGCCTCCCAGCGCCCTACCCGGTGCACAGCTTGCCTGCCCGCGGCCTACCCGGTGCACTGCCATGCCCTGCCTGGTTCCCCCGCGGCCTACCCGACGCTCTACCTAGTGCCCCGACGGCCTGTTTGGCCCCTGCCGTGCCCTGCCCGGTACCCCCGCGGCCTGCCCGACAACCCTCCCTGATGCCACTGTGGCCTGAGCGGCCCCTGCCACGCCATTCCCGGCGCACTCGCAGCCTACCCGACGTCCAGTCGTCCTGCCCGCGCCCAGTCTGTGCCCCTCATGACACTGGCTGAGCCGCCTACATGGTGACATCTGGGCTGAACCTCCCTCGTAGTCCTCTTGGTCGGGCCCATCAAACCGGGCCAAACATAACAGGCTGACCGGGTCAACCCAGACCGTGTCGGACCAGACTGGGTTGGGCTGAGTCTGTCTGACAGGGTCGGACTGGGCCTAGGCCCATCACCAACCTCATTACCTTCTAGGTCCATATCTTTGGCCCCATACGTTGGTTTGACGAACCATCAGTGGCACCGGTATTCTTGGAGTGAAGCTGTCCTTTTGAGAATACCCCACTGGAGTTCGAGTTATAGTTGAGATACGGTCAGGTTGGATCATACACGAATCGAACTAGTCCCTAGAAAAAAAAAAGCTAATTACTAACAGATCGGGCATCTGATTGATGCGTTGTCTATTGCATGGGGATCTTTATGACCTGGAATACCTTTGAGATAATTCATTGTGAAACTTCATGACAGTTGGAGTATAGACCAGTAGCTGATGGAGCGGATCCATCCAGTAGCGAGCAGACCGAGTACGAAGACCTAGTAGTTGGCAGAGACTTGATGACTGCATGAAATATTTGACTCAGAGTGACTCGACTAGCCCAGTGGGGAGAGCCTCTGTGTGACGCAGCATACCCATGGTGGAGAGTGCCTCTGGGTGAGCACAGAATAGCCACAGTACTCGACAGGAGGAATACCTCAGGAGGCTATGAGGGGGAGTGCATCTGTGTGACCGCAGCAGACCCATGGTGGGGAGCGCCTCTGTGTGACATGCCAGACCCACGGTACTCGACAGGAGGAGTTCCTCAGCTGTCCAAGGATAGTGGGAAGTGCCTCTATGTGACGTAGTAGGCTGATTGTACTCGATAAAGGAGGTGTACGTCACCAGCCATGGTTTCGATAATAAGAAATCCTTGTTTGAGCTGAGTCATTGATTTTTGTGTTTTTCTCATGTTTGAGATGGGTTACTAGATACCTTAGGTATATGTATGGGAATTTACCTAAGTAATGGTTATCTGTTGATTTCATACTTTTTGGTTTATCCTTGTTGGATTTTGTGAGACCTTGAAGGTCTCAGGGTCCCTACTGAGTACCGTTATACTCACCCCTACATGAGATTTTCCCTCACCTCATTGTGTTGGTTGTAGATGATGGACAGTGCTGAATAAGGTAGAGAGTAGTAGGAATGGACGGTACTCATAGGTGGACCACTCGGTGTGTCAGTACACAGAGGATACAGATAGACGGGAGTGCTGAGGAGGCCATCTGCACCTACCCTTCAGGTACTATCCCCGTAGGATGACCCAGTAGCCCCTTTACTATTTATCAGTTGTACATGCTATCAGTTGTACTTGTACTTTCCTATTGGACTTGTATTTTCGGCCCCTTTTACTTTCCAACACTTCTTTTGTATAGAGTATTTCTTAGTGTTTTGATTTCAATTGTTTACTATGATGTGTTTGTTTACAGTTAAAAAGTCAATGCCTTCCAAGTTTAGGGATTTACGCCTTTTGTGCTAGTCACCAGCCCCTGGCCTATGGATGCTGGGCTTGGGGTAGTCATGATACGGGCCTCGGGGGACGGTTCGTGACACTCCATCAGAACTTGATGGTTTGTTTTCTCCTCCATATCTATGTTTTCATGGAATCCTAGTATATTTTGTCTCGGGTAACCTTTTTACTTCTCTTCCTTTATTTTTAATGCGATATTTGTATCGACTCTTTTTTCTGATGTGGGACTTTCAATTATGTTTCCGATCCCATCATTAAAATTGTAAGGACGCAATTTCCAAAGGGGGGAAGGTTGTAACATCCCATGTAAATAAAGAACATGAAATTTTTTATATTTATTAATATTTCGGAATTAAATATTAATTCTAATTTAATGGGGACACTATGTTCGATGGCATACCTGATATGGAACAATGGATTTCTTTGAAAACATATGTTGCACACTAATAATATAATATTATTATTTTAAATGGTAGTTAACGCATAACAGTTGTATTCAAGGGAATGAATAGAACTAACTAAAATAAGATTATATGTGTTTTTTAATATTTTTACATTTATCCAATAAAATTGAGAGGCTTAAAATAAGTAAAGAATTTGATTTTTAGCATAAATACTCTAATATTCACTAAAAGGTTGATTTACCACCTTTTAATGGTAAACCCTCTTAAAATCATTTTTTTGTAACATTTATATGTTATATTTTACAAAATAAAATTCTTCTAGATAATTGGGACACCAAAATTTACTTTGGATGAAATTTTGGTATTTTTCGGATAATGTTCATTTTTTAATGAATATTGAAAAATACTGTATTTTAATTCAAAAGTTATTTTTAATCTAATTTATTTATATTGTTAGATTTTATTTTTAATTATTTCTAAATATTAATTAGAATATATATTTACCATTTAATCAAATATTGTAAATTGTAATTAATTTCATGTTGAAATTTAAAATAAATAATTCTCAATCTTTTGATGGTTATTATTTCCTAAAAACACGCTTTTTGTTTTGACAGAGAGAATTAATTTTAAATTAATTTTTACCACATCTGGGATTTTAATATATAAAAATGGATTCCATATTTTGATTCAGTAGGTCTTAAATTTTTTAATAGGTAACTTTTATTTTTAGACATTTTAAATATTTACTTGTGTAAATATTTTATTTACCATGATTAAAAGGTATATATAATGAATAAGGTAAAATATAATATTATAATAATTTTAAATTTCCCTAACATGTGTCCTAATCCAATTGGATGATACATATACGACCATGGGAATCCTTGGATCCAATTTGGGACCTCATGGAGCCACATGGGATTAATAATGACACATTATATTAATTAATTTAAAGTAAAGACAAAAATGACATAAAGAATTATCTATTAGTAAATCAATTATTATGTGTAATTATATAAGTTATCATTTAGAAAATATATATTATTTGGAATCATAAAATGGTTTCCTACATCATGGTATTTTTTTATAATTTTTGGACATCAAATTAATTAAATTATTTATGACACAATAATGATGTAATATTTACCTCATTAATAAATGATTTAAATAAATAAGATTATAAACATTAAAAAAAACATCCAAAACCTGTACAATTATTATTGAATGATTTTACATCGACCATGTGTCATATTATCTTTGACATTAATGATTATTTCACCTTTTGAAAGGGAAGATGAGTTTATAATAAAATAATTGTTTCAAACATTCCTAAAGAGCCCCTCCTCACCCTTATAAAAACCCCTCAATTCCTACCCATTTCTCACACTTCTAAAGGAATTGAATCATAAAACATTTTCTCCAATAATCTCCCAAGATCCCTTAAATCATCCTAGAATCCTTATATTTCGAATAAATCTCTTTAAAAAACTCTTTTGGTTCAAACCAAAGGGAGTTACCCGATTTAAAGGTAACATCTTTCCTTAAGTTCTTTTGTATTATTTCACATCTCCAAGCCCCTAAACTATTTTTATTCCTTTATTTTATAACAAAAAAAATATCTAAAATATACTAGGATGTTTTTATGAAATGAATTCTAAATAAACATACACACACCTCCATCTAATGGGTAAATAATATAATGATTATTTGGATGGAAAACTAACGTCTCACGAAACGATTATGGTTCAATTAACCCCTACCACCTCTCAGGATGGACATTATGATGGAACAATATTCATATATGATATTATTTATGTTTATGGTTTCTTTATGCTTCTATATTTTTCAGTTATAGTATACCTTTATGGTTTCCATAGTAGTTAAATGTGATAAGTTCATTTTAGGAAGTGCGGACTACTCCCCCCTCAATTTGATGTGACTTGTTAATTCCTTCTGTGGGATGTATAAATAATGTATATAATGATATTATATATGATATTATACTGTAATTATAATAAAACTATGTATAATTATGTTTTTATTCCAATAAAATATGAAATAGAAATGGATGTAGGGTTATGCGTACGTACAGCTTACTGTCTCCATTAACGGTGCATTTCATTTATTATCTCTAAATGTTTTTTACTCTTATAAATACATATGATTATGGGATATATATGATGTATATGATATCTAAATCATGAATATAATTATGTAGATAATTTAGTTTTGACCACATAGACAAATTTTAATTATTACAAGTTCATTTTTAACTCAAATTCCAAACATCGACAAAATGCCCGATATGAACTCAAATAATTAACTAACTGTTATTCCAAGGTAATAAATGATATAAAAGTAATAATAAACATTAATATATTATGAATCAAGTAGAAATTAACTTATGTATATTATTTTTGGATGAACAGGGACCATACGATTCAAGTTGGGCATGAGGTCATGGATTTCTTATCTCACTTTTAATTCCGTGAGATTTCCATTGTTCACCACATATTAATTGCTTGTGGTAGGTTGTGTACTGCCATTTGATATATATTATCATTATTATATTTATATTCATGGTATTATGTGATTCCTTTGGTGTTTACTAACTTTTTCTCATATTAATTGATTGATTACAACGTTGTAAGGGTTTTTCATCTCACTTCTTATTCTCGTGAGATTCATGCTATATTAGCCACTATTTCATTTTGTGGGGTAGGTGTAATGACCATGATTTTATTGACTATTTAATAAAACATAATTTATCAGTATTTATATATTCATTGTGTGATCTTTCTTTTATGGGTGGGATGTTTCGTAAGTTACCAAATCTGTAAGGGAACCTTTCACCCTCCTCTTTTAAAAAGACTTCTTTTGTCATGTCTTTTAATTTACATCTTATTATGTTGGGATATGCTTTTCTATATCCTTATTGATATAAATTTTATTCCCATGTGATGATATATCCTTTTCTCTCTCATCAACTTATTTTATGAATTTTAATGTGACGTCGTTAGGCTGTCTTATTTATCTAAGAAAACTTCTTAACCCAATTTCAGTTTTTGGGTTAGACATCTACTTCTTGATTATTTCGTGCTATGAATATATGTGAATAACCTCTGATTGTTTTACACATAATATCCACTTATATTGGGTGTATTTATATTTGTCACACAAACGTATTTAATTTATTTCTCTTTAATCTATGGATACCTTCTTTATAACGGATTTCATCTCCATTTACATTTCCATTGAGACTTCATTGTTGATATGCATCAATTCACTATTATATCGTGTATATACTATACTTTGGAATATTATATCTTGAAAACCTTTATTCACATAATATTATTATGTTCTGATTAAATTTTATTCATCTATTATTTTTATTCTAGATTCTCTCATTTTTTTAAAAACTCTTTAACTAAAATAATGTTTTAAATGTTTTAAAGGTCTATTCTTATAAATCATTCACATTAATGTCCATGTCTTAAAAATTGTTTTAAGGATTTATTCATATGGGCATGAATGTTTTCAAATTGAAATTTCTTTCAAAAGCTTCAAATTGGTATGCGACACTTTGATTCAAAAATTACTTTATTTAATATTTTAAATGGTTTGGAAAATGGTGTGATAAAATCTTTGATTTTTTCAATAATTTGAAATGATATACTGTGATTGCAATATGGAAATGTTATCTTTACATTATGTTTGTTTTATGGGTTATGAATATGTTATGTCTATTGGGAATTGTTTACCTATATGGTTGGTTCTGTGATCAACCTAGGGTGGGTGAGCTCGAGATAGCTCTCTAATGCATTTGGTAACGTGACTGAGGTAAACGTGAATGTTTCTCCTAAGATATTTAGGGAATATATTGTGATGGGTATTTCAAATGTGACTCCCTATGTAGCTGGCATAGTTACAATGTGTGTTTGATAGGGATTCAACAAGTTACCTTAATTATTTATGATTTATGACTGTTATTCATAAATCATATGATTTCATGAGGTATGTTATGCCAGAAAAGTATGTTTTCATTGTTTTATATTTTTTGATGGGACAATTTTTTCATTCTTTATTTTATATCCCTAACTAATCTTTTTATACTCCTCTCATGTTTTTGAAATTTTTTCCATAAGAATTAAAGACGAATAAGGGTCAAGGATGGGATTAAGGAGAAGTAATGATGTCTAAAACATGGAACTAGACATGAATCTTCTTTTCAAGTGTTTTTATTTTATGAAAAAAATGGATAATGAGTATAATTGTATACATTTTATATT
>CAUJRU010004728.1:0-11427 GCA_963277665.1 Viscum album
TACCATCCCACATTTAAATTGGAACCTCAAGGGGATAAGCCAACAATAGGAGAAATTGAGTATGTGACTCCAAGAATCAAAACTACCCAAATCAAGAAACCCACATAACCTATCTAGAATTTTATTGGGGTATCATGCCACATTAAGAGACACATCAATATAGCGAGTGTTGAACATATTGAAGGATATGATTCCCACAATAATCACATAGAGAAGAGGAATATTGACTCCATAGATAGACGATCATACACCCCAAATATATCGGTTGAGTACTGATCTTTAATATAAAACAACCAATATATAGAGGATCCTTCACCCCCATTAAATGAGAATAATATTGTCCCTTATTTTAGTATGAGATAAAGGATCTTATGCCAAGGTATACACGTTGAATATTAACCTTATATGTAAACTAACATTGTTTCACCCTAGTATCCACATAGATCTTAGGAGGACCTGTGAACTGGTATCTAACCAATTATCAGAGGGTTACCAACCCCATTAACCCTATGTATCTACACAGTATCCAAGAAATATCCATTCCCTAATATCCACAGGGTTAACATCGGGATTATCAAGAGAGAATCACTCAAGAAGATCACAAGTCTATGAGAAGTCTTGTCTCTCCCATTATCAATAGAAGGTACATCTCACACCTCTAGATAAATCATTTCACACTGTACCAAATTCATTGTTTAGTGGAGGGTTTATACTGGTTATTTAATAAACTAATACTAAAAAATATGATAATTTAGAAGTTGTTTTTAAAAAATCACTACAAAATAAACAGTGTTTAGCGGCGGTTTTGTGGCGGTGGTTCACAAAACCGCCGCTAAACGTTTTCCGAAATACGTTTCGCGGCGGTTTTTAATAAACCACCGCTAAACCTTTGTTTTTTTTAAAAAACCCCGACCCTTCCCTACCCCGACCCCCATTTCCCCCGACCCCGTGTGCTGCAACCCTCACCCGCAGCCCCCCGCGACCCCCCGGCGATCCCGCGACCTCCTCCGGCGACCCCGCGACCTCCTCCGGCGACCCCGCGACCTCCTCCGGCGGTGCCTGCGACCGGCAACCCGCGACCCCTCTCTCTCGACGACCTTTCTCACTTCGGCCTCGGCCCCAGAGTGAGTTTTCTCTATTATCACATCCATCTTGATGATTTGTTTCTAATTGAATCTGAGATTCATTATATGGGTCTCTTGGTTAATGGATTTATTTTAGTTTTTGATCCTATTGGTATTTATTTCATTCATTTTTAAAAAAATTATGTGTTTTAGGTTGTAGGCTTTAAAGATATCTTTTATTTTATAATCCATACTTGCTATATCATTTTTTTGGATTATATAAGTTGATTAATAGATTGATTTATGATTCTTATAATGGTTTGTTTTTTGAATTATTTGATTAAATGATTTATTAATTTGGAATTGATTTTGAAAATGGATTTTGAATCATGTTTTATTTGAAATTAAGTAGTTTGATTATTGATGTGTGATATTCCCTCCAAATAGTTTGAATTTTTAATTTAAATCCTACATGTATGGGTCATTTGTGAAATTGAAATCCTTTATGTGTGGGAAAATTAATAAATGAAATCCTTCCAATATGGGCTACGATAGATGGGATCATGTGGTACTTAGTAAGGGATATAATAAGAAAATAATTCTAGGATGAATTGTGGCTACCTATCAATGATTTACACTAAAAATATAACTAAATATTGTTTCCATAGTGGATTCACTTATCAGGGTGATTACCTCATTTAAGGGAACATATTTTAGGGATATGTATGTAAATAGTCATTTGACCATAGATTTAAAAGGATCTTAGATAACTTATACCTAATATACCATAGGAGTATTTTCTATTGTTTTCCTTTTCAAAGAGGTTATTTATAAATACATTATGAAATGGTTTAGTCACATTTATTTTAAATGGAATATGATGTATCAATTTGATTATTCTTTTTAATATATTCTAAAAGGGTGAATTACCATTTTTTTAATATATATATATATATTTTATTATTTTATTTTCCCTTAATAAGAATAATTGTTTTATTTTTCTAATGTCTCCTTATGAAAAACTTGGTGTAATATTTCTAATATTAATTTTCTCACACCATACACTGACCATTGGGTGTTTTCAGGTCCTTTTTTATATAATGTATGTAACGGAAAGGTTCCTCATAGAAGTCATGGGTATCCATGTTAGTAGGGTGTGTGATATTTATGGTTACATGGTGTAATTTTTTTCATCATATCACATGGATAAGGGTTGGGATCTTAAAACCTCCCCACCTTATAGAATATCATCACATATCCAAACTTCCTAAGCATCACATCACCCCTAAGGCCAATTTTAGTTCCACGGACCCACCTATAAACTTCCATCTTCTAATATACTCCTTGAACTCAACCATGTTATAAAAACACTCGGACTAAGGAAAAGGTCCTACCTAAAAACATTTTCCCCAACCATGAACCACAATTAAAACCCAATTATCTTTGAGGACGCATCCACCTCAACTATTTATTATCAACATCAAATGAAAATTAAAGGTTTAGGTAATGTTACTATAACACCGCACAAGAGGATATCGATAAGGCACTACACTACCCTGTGGAGAGCCAATCGGAACACCTTTGTTCCAATCCTCTCCACAACTCATGGCCCAAAATTCTTAGCACCACCTCACCTAGTTACCAAAATTATAATGGTGACACAAACTCATTGTCGCTGAAGGGATACATAGATTCCAACCACATTCTCTGACCTACATCAATCCAGAACTCAAGGCCCAACAGCCTCACTCCATTTCAAACATCCAAAGCACAACCCAAGCATAACCTTCATCTCAAGGTATTCAACCATCCAAACCTGATCCAACACCCATCACCAAAACTAATACACTAATATGGTTCCAACCTGAGACCATCCAACTTGAAACTCTAGCCACACCATTAATCGATTACTTTTCTTCCATGGTTCTCAACACCATATTACTTACTTCGTCACCACAATTTTCTAGTTTTGAGAACTTCACTGACCATAAAAGAGGTCAACAGAACCTCAACTCAACCTTCAAAACTTCCCTAACATGTTTTCCAACTCACAACATCCATGAAAACTCCACCCAATTCTAGCATTCATTATTTCTTCCAAAACTACCCAGATTTGTCACACTTTCACCATCCATATCTCAACCAGGGACTACTTGGTTCTTCTTCAAAACTCATTCCCATTACTAGGATAAAATTATCATTTCAACATTAACTTGAGGTGCCTCGCAGCCCACCACATCCATTCCCTTTCTATCCAACTATGTCTTTCCATTCCTGCTAACTCACTCCGTTGGTTCCCAACTTCCCCTATTGGCATGTCGCCCCTCTACCCAAACAGGAAGCCTTCTCACATAAGGTATACCTCCATCACCTACACACACCATATACAAGTTCCACCTGGCCTTCCCTAAGAACCCCCAAACATATCCCTTATAGGTTTCTATTTGGAACCTTTATTCCTCCACATCCACTCTACAGTTTTCTCCACATTTCCTTGACTAACATAATTGTCTCCAACTTAGGAGGGTCATTATCACTAATTTATTCAAGAAATTAAAACACCATGTCTCATGCTTCCATCACAAGATGAACCCCAAAACTTAAATGTGGCCATTTAGATTTCCCTAGAACAATAAAACAAACATTACCCATTGTGAAAATGGTTTCAATGAATGTAGTTAACTTGATTTAAAATGCATTATGATCAGTTTTGATCACACATCAATGGGGTGTTGTTTGAGGCAACATAAATGTGTGATCGATGGTGTTATGATAAGTGTGTATCCCGATATTCTTATTGCTCCTCAATGAGGTGTTGACGCTGTCTCCTATGGACCAGACTTGTTCAGTTGGTCTGAAATGGTAAATGTGGTCAATGAATCATCTTTATTATATTATGCATACTTTATGGTCAATGGTTCATCTTTATTATATTATGTTTCTGTAATCTTACACTATCATATATTTTGTGTAGGCACATTGTGATATACATGGATAAAAGCCGGATCACATTACCGAGGAACACACCTCAATATTTTAAGGGTTTGAATGGGTTTTTAGATTTTGCAATTTCTAATAGATCCGTTGAAGGGAGAATAAGATGTCCATGTCCTAAATGTAAATTTAGAACATGGTTGAAGAGAGATGAAGTTTATGAACATTTAATACTGAAGCAATTCCCTGAGCAATATTTGTGTTGGATTTGGCATGGAGAATCAAACAATACAGAAAGATTGAGGACTGATGTTAATCCACAGAATGAGGTCCCAAGTTCTTCGACAATGGAAAATGAAATGAAAAACCTCATAAATGATGCATTCGGCACTGCAAGACACCACTATGAGAATCAAAACATATCAGAACAACCAGAAGAGGGTTATACAAATTGCAACGTGACAAGTGATGTTTCTGAGACTGTAACACAAGAAGATCAAGATTGTAACATATCATTGGATCCTCTTGATTCTGTGGAGCCAAATGTAAGGGAAAACTTCAGTGAGGAAAATGCATTTCATGATTTAGTTGACGATGGAAATCAAGAGTTGTATAGTGGGTGTTTGAAATATTCAAAGCTTTCATTTCTACTGAAGTTGTACCATATCAAATGTCTATGTGGAATTACAAATAAGGAAATGTCCATGTTATTGGAATTGATTCGTGATGCATTTACTGAAGCAAAAATCCCAGAATCGTTTTATGATATGAAAAAAGTTGTTAACAAGCATGGTCTGAATTATACAAAAATACATGCGTGTCCCAATGATTGTATGCTTTACTGGGGAGAGGATTCAAGTAGACAGAATTGTAAGAAATGTTCTTCTTCTAGATGGCAGTCAAAGGGTGATGTTGGAAGTATGACTGAACATAATTTCACGGAGAAGAAGAAAAGGAACACACCTGCAAAAGTTTTGCATTACTTTCCTTTGAAGCCTCGATTGCAAAGATTATTCATGTCATCAAAAACCATCGAACACATGAAGTGGCATGCTGTAGATAATAACAATGATGGGTTAATAAGAAATCCATGAGATTCCCAATCGTGGAAGACATTTGATTCATTACATCCAGATTTCTCAACTGATCCTAGGAATGTTCGATTGGGATTGGCTGCCGATGGATTCAACCCATTTGGGACATTGAGTACGAGTTATAGCATTTGGCCAGTTGTTTTGATCCCTTATAATCTGCCTCTGTGGATGTGTATGAAACAAACATCTTTTATCATTTCGTTGAATATTCCTAGAAAACAAATGCCTGGAAATGATATTGATGTATACCTGCAGCCTTTTATTGAAGAATTGCAGGAGTTATGGAGCAACGGTGTTGAGACATTTGATGTTTCTTCTAAAAAAATGTTTAAAATGTATGCTGCTTTAATGTGGACCATTAGTGACTTCCCTGGGCTTGGGAATTTATCTGGTTGGAACACTTATACGGGTTTGGCTTGTCCCGTTTGTAACTTTGATTTCGAGCCCAAATGGCTACCTCACAGTAGAAAATGGTGCTTCTTGTGCCATCGAAGATTTCTTGATGCATCTCATAGATTTCGGCTGAACAAATCAAAATTTAATGGTTGCATTGATCGTAGACCACCTCCAAAGTTGTTAACCGGTTCTGAAATATTGACACAGCTTGAAAATGTTAAAACAGAATTTGGGAAGGTTCATCATTTGAATGATAGCGGAAAACGAGTGCGAAGTGCATCGTCAAGTGAAATCAGAACGCAACAATGGAAGAAAAAAAGTATATTCTTCAAACTTCTGTATTGGGAATTTAATTCTTTGCGCCACAATCTTGATGTGATGCATATTGAGAAGAATGTATGTGATAATTTGATTTTCACATTACTTAATGAGCATGGAAAGTCGAAGGATCATCTCAATGCTCGCAAAGACTTACAAGTAATGAACATAAAACGTGATCTCTGGCCAGATGAGAATGAAAAGTATGCTCCGACCATTTTTTCATTGAAAAATAGGGATAAAGATACGTTCCTTCAAATTTTAAAGAATGTGAAGGTATCCGATGGGTATTCGAGTAACATCTCGAGGTGAGTTGACTTGAAGAATCGTAAGTTATATGGATTGAAAAGTCACGATTCACATGTTTTGTTACAACAGTTACTACCATTGGCATTAAGTACATTATTACCTGAAAAAGTTACTGCTGTTGTACTCCATTTCTGCACATTTTTTAGACAGTTATGTGAGAAAGCTCTACATCCATTTCAGCTTGACAACCTACAAGAGAGGTTTGTATTGACCCTTTGTGCAATGGAGATGATCTTCCCTCCATCGTTTTTTACTGTCATGATGAATTTAACTGTGCATTTGGTTGACGAAGCTAAATTAGGAGGCCCCGTTCATTATCGATGGATGTATCCAATTGATAGGTATTTTATTTATATGTTTCCAGTTAAGTAAACATTTTTTGGCATTTAAATAAATGCATAATATTATTATTATTTTTCACAGATATCTTGATCATTTGAAAGCATACGTAAGAAATAAAGCTCAACCAGAAGGCTCTATTGCTGAAGGCTATTTGGCCGAGGAGTGTCTCACCTTTTGTTCCAGATATTTGGATGATATTGAGACAAGATTTACTCGAGTTGGACGTGTTTATGACACATCAACTCAATCTCAAATGCATCATAAATCAAAAATATTTCCTGCTATTGGCCGATCAGTTGGGAGGACCTCATACGCGACACTAACAGAATTGGAATTATTACAGGCACATAGATATGTGCTGCTGAATAGTGAAATTGCAGATCCATTTATTGAAGAGTTGAGGATACAAAAAAAGAGACGAATGAGAAGCCGAACACGAAATGAAAAAGATATAACGAAAGATGTGAATAAAGAGCTGGTAGAATGGTTTTCACGACGTGTAAGTTTATAAATATTGCAATAAATATGAATATTACTTTGACACATACAATTTCCAAATCTATTAAATTATTTTTTTTCAGATCATGAATACTGATACTCGAGCTGACTTTTCAGAATATTTGAAGTTTCTTGCTAGAGGTCCTATAAAACAAGTTATAAAGTTCAACGCTTATAATCTGAATGGTTTTAGATTTCGTACAGTCGATCGAGAAGTGGGTTTGAAAACACAGAATAGTGGTATTTTTACATTTCCTGAAGTGGAATACTATGGAAAGTTGCATGATATTATTGAATTAAACTACCACGGGAATTTTTCTGTTGTTTTATTCAAATGCAAATGGGTCGATTTTATCAGAGGTGTTAAAAGAGATTCCTTGCAATTTACTTCTGTAAACTTCTCTCGCTTGATGGATGTTGGTGATCGTGAACTGCATGATCCATATATCTTAGCATCGCAGGCAAAAATGGTATATTATGTGAATGATGTTGTGGATGAAGGGTGGAGTGTAGTTACTCACGTAATACAAAGATATTTGTATGATATGGGTGATTAAGTGGAAGATTTGACCTCTGCAATTGAATTTCATCAAAAAAAGGAAGCAGAATTATTTGTCCATCATGATATTGAAAATATTGGTCTAGCAAGGATGAATGAAGTGGATGAAGCAATGGAGCAGGAAACCGACATGATTGAAGGGGAAAATGATTGTATGTACAATTATATATTCATTCAGCAACTACTTGTTTCATTTCTTTAGTCATTCATTATCATTGTTATATATATTTTGTTTGTTAATACTGGGCATCTATTATCATTTTTAATTTTTTTTCTGCATAAATTTTTTGAAATATATATTCTGAACTTAATTTTATTTGATTAAATGACAGGAATGCCAAGGAAGAAGCGGTACACTATTCCTTCTTCTTCTGCGACAGATGGCGATCCGTCTGTCCCCACGGCATCATCTCCCCCTGCACCATCTCTGACACCATCAGTGGATGCCTCATTAGAGGATGAGTCATCGCCTCCCCCTACAGGAGCTTCAGCAGTGGGGCAGCGACACACCCCCTCCAGTTCATCACAGACATTCTGGAGGGTCCCAGTCATAGGTACAAATTTTAATTAAATAAATTTATTGCATTTTGTTTATAGTAATTGTTTGCTCATTGCAGATGAAGACAATGAAACTGTGGAAAAAGAAATAAAAAGTTCTGATGTTTGGAACATGCATGGAAAGAAGATAGTGGTGCCATTTGATTCTTATGGGGTCCCGAGGGATGACGCCGCAGGTTTACTTGGTCAGATTATAGGTCAGCTGGCAGTGGAGCCCATTTCCCTGCCTATTTCGTATGATTATTGGAGGAATATGCCTCCAAACTGGAAAAATGAAGTTTATGATTCTCAGATAAAGGTAATTTTATTACTTTATGGTTTAATTTAATGTCATTTTACTAATATATTCAAAATGAATTTATGTATACAGATGTTCTTCCACTTTACCGTTGCTGATGTGATAGCACGGAAGTGGACATTGAAAAATCTTTGAAAAAAATGGAAAGATTTCAAATGGAGGTTGTGGTGTGATGTCAACGATTCTTCATTGACCGTGCAGAAGATGTATGAGAAGATACCCAGTGGGGTACCGAAAGAACAGTGGAAGGTTTTTGTCGATAGACATCGTGATGAGAAGCGGATGGTATTGAAATATATATTATTATATTATCCTCATTTTACATTTATACATGTACATGAAGAGGAGATAGACATTGAATACAATACTGTTAAATTAAATTTTATTTATTTCAGGATCTCTTAAGAAAGAATGCTTCAAACCGGGCGAAGCAGGTAATCCCGCACACTGCGGGTTCAAAAATCTTTTCAAGAAGTCGAATGTCATTGGTAATCTTTTAATTAGTTTAAATATTTTTAAGATAATATTATATATTTAACATATTTGATTGATGATTTACCTTTGTTTAATGCTGTCACAGAGTTTAGGGAATGAATCATCCCAAACAGAAATGTGGCTGGATGTTCATAAAAAAACAGATGGAAGTTTTGTTAATGAACCTGCCAGAGAAGTTGGGGTATGAAGTCAATTATTTATTATAATAACTTAATATCAGTTTTTACTGTGTTAATATATATTGATATTTGATTTATAGGTAAAAATTAAAGAAATATGGGATGCCAATCCTGGGCAATCCTACTCAGTCTCCCAGGATGACCCGGTTGGTCAAGTCCTTGGGAAGGAGCATCCTGGTAGAGTGCGCGGGATGGGTTTGGGACCCATACCATCTGAGGTCTTTCGCATGCCATCAGGGATTTCGGCCTCATCTACTCCTGGTTATAGTCATTTCATACCTGAAGATGCTCAGAGAGAGATGTCTGCTCTACAAAACACAGTTCACCAGCAGGGGGTTCAGATATCTGCTTTGCAGAAAGAGTTTCTTGAAATACGTCAGCATATGAGCAGATATGCCCCCGGTGGTAGTGCATCGGGTAGTGGTGAGCAGGTAAATCACAAAAAAATCAAAATAATTTAGTTTGAAAACTTTTATTGGTTTTAATTTTTATTATAAATATGCAACAATATTTAATTTTCAATATAATGTTCTTACAGGTGGCAGCAGGTGGTGGAGATGAAGGTGGAGAGGGTGACGATGCAGCATCAGATGATGAGTAGTAGTATTGTTGATGTGTTGAACAAGTATGATAACAGTTGGTTTGTATATGTAACATTTATGGCACATAGTTTCCACCAAACATTTCCATGTCCTAACATTTTCTTGATTTCTCATGTTTCCTTCTATGCATTTTATTTATTGTGTTCTGGATTCCACATGTGTTGACAAAAAGATTCTTAATGCAATATGCATGTGATGATACCACATCCAATGAGAATACCATATATGTAACCCATATTCATACCCCTATTGGATCCATATCCAATATGTATCACACTAAAAGACGAATCCCATGACCATAAATGGCTAAGGCATGAAAGGTTAATGATAAAAGGCTCTGTCATGGCCTTAAAATTTTTACACCAATACAATGGGTCCAGGAATACCAATTTGTTTTTAGTTTAGGCATGGTGGATGTCATTGGATTCAGTGGATGTTGGTTGGAAATTGGTGGTAATACCTTCCTTCTTCTTGGTTAGTTTCCCCTTATTATTCTCTTGGGGATTCAATACAATGATTCCTTTTTGGTCTAGGGTCTGAGTTAGTTTACATTTTGATTATCTTTGGGCACAGTGTAGGTTTATTTGTGGGTTTTCATGCATTTGTGGTTTATGGTCATTTCTTCTTCACCCTATGGTGTGCTGCGAGTCGAAAAATATTCTTTAAGGTAGGGAATCAGTTATTTCTCTTTATTGTGTATCATGCATGGGGGGTTACTCTTGTTCATCTATGGGTTCTAGTTGTGATGGCTTAATCAAAGATAAATAATTGGCTAATTGAAACTGAAGGGGAAAAATAAGAATGATTCACATGTTTTTACAGCTTTGATATTATTATGATATGATGGATTGTATGGTATTGATACCTTGGTTAAAATTATGGTCATTGGGGGATTTCCTTTCACTGGATGATATGTGTTGTGACTGTTGTGTCTATTGTTATTGTTGTGATATCACCCTAAAAGGGAAATTAACCAACCACTTATATTTTTCTAATGAAATGGATACTCTATGATTATGGATTGTGTTACAACACTCCTAAAATAAAGTATCATGTGATAAAATACCCGTTGATAAATCTATAAAATGATCCTTGATGTGTTTTGATGCATGTACATGATTATGGGATGATGATGTGTGGATGTGATATTATGTGGGGCTGATGGGTGAGATGTGGCTGTGGTTTTAGAAAATTTAGGGCAGTGGTGGAGCAGATCCAACATATATTTTTTTTCCAGTTCAACATTTAGCGGCGGTTTTAACCGCCGCTAATGCCAAACCTGTGAGCATTTAGCGGCGGTTAAAACCGCCGCTAAATGATGAATAGGGAAACATTTAGCGGCAGTTAAAACCACCGCTAAATGATGAACTGGGAAGCATTTAGCGGCGGTTTTAACCGCCGCTAAATATATTATGTTGATATTTAGCGGCGGTTTTCACCGCTGCAGAATAGGCGCATCAAACGCCTGAATTTAGCGGCGGTTAAAACCGCCGCGAATAAAAAATGTCAGATACCCATATAACCGCCGCTAAATGAAGAGAAACCGCCACTAAATAACTGATCTACGACACATTTCTAAAACCACTGCAGAGTCAAAAAAACCGCCGCTAATAGATTGCCGACGCCAAACTTAGCGGCGGTCTTTGTAAACCGCCTCCACACAATATAGCGGCGGTTTAAACCACCGCTAAACAGGAAAAAAACCGCCGCTAGGACCGGCTTTTGTTGTAGTGAATGGATTCTATATTATATTCATTTATTAAAAAACATTCTTTCTCCCC
>CAUJRU010004729.1:0-11372 GCA_963277665.1 Viscum album
TTTATTTTTGATCAAAAGATATGTCACGACCCGTCCTTGGGGCCCATGTCGTGACGACCCCAAGCTCGCCTTCCATAGGCCAGGGGCTAGCGACTAGCACCAAGGCGTAAATCCAGGTAAAAAGGGAAGGCATTGCCTTTGTAAAGTAAACAAACACCATAGAGAAAGAAAGCAGTATAAGTAAACACTAAGTAAAAACTGGGTATAACAATAAGTGCAGAAAAGTAAGTGGGCGAGTATACAAACCCAAACTGAAAGTAAAGTACAACTGGAAAGGGAAAACAACAACTAAAAAGTAAACCTGCAACGTCGATCTGTCCACTGGAAGCCCCACCTGAAGGGTGAGTACAGATAGCCTCCACAGTTCCTCGGTCCAGTCGTCCACTCTGAGTATGTCCCGCCCAGTGGTCCACCTCCGGGTACCGACCTACTCCGCAAGCCTCAACCACGATCAGCGTTGTCCATCATCTACAACCAACACAACGTAGTGTGGGCGTAGCCCGTGCAGGGGTGAGTATAAGCTACTCAGTAGGGCCCCCGAGACCCCCTAAGGTCTCCCAGAATCCAAAAAGGATAAACCAGAAAGTAAAGATACAATCATGAAGTAACATCCGACACTGCTTAGGTATATGCCCATACATATACCTAAGTCATCAATTCTAGTACGCTCCAACTTCCGAGCCCAATTACAACCCAGTACACATGGGAAAGCAAAACATAAATCCACACAGGATAGCACAACACAATCCACATATGAAATCAAAACGTAAATCCACATAGGATAGCACAACATAATCCACAAAGGAAAGAAAAACGTAAATCCACACAGGATAGCACAACACAATCCACATAGGAAGGAAAATAGGATTCATCTCACACATGTATACTTCTTCGTATGATGATAGAGATGATCAGATATATCCACTGATTCATCTATGTCATCGTACCCCCAAAGGATTGATAGGTACTAACCCCCGCAATGACCCACAAAGGATCTGACCCACAGAGGATCAATAGGTAACTAACCCCCGCAATGACCCACAAAGGATCTGACCCACAAAGGATCGAAAGGTAACTAACCCCCGCAATGACCCACAAAGTATCTGACCCACAAAGGATCCTTAGGTAACTAACCCCCATAATGACCCACAAAGGATCTGACCCACAAAGGATCGAAAGGTAACTAACCCCCGCAAAGACCCACACAGGATCGGACCCACACAGGATCTGTAGGCACTAGCCCACACAGGACCGCTGAGCACTGACCCACACAGGATCGGACCCACACAGGATCATTAGCACTGATCCACATAGGATCGGTGAGTGTTGTAGTCGTCGCCGTCGAATCCACTGAGAATCACTGTACAGTCGTCGTCGTCGTAGATGCAGCCAGCTCTAGGGTTCCCGCACACAGCAAGCTCGTTCGGGAGGGTCCACTCCATGAGCCGAGAGTCTGATACATCAACTGACACATAGTCCATAGTTGATTTATCCAAAATTTCTGTATCGTCAACAGGTACTCAACGTCACAGACGGCGCGTCAATCGGACGCCCGGTCTGAGAGTTATTGGCTTTTTCGTTCCAGGGGCCCAGTTGGTTTTTAAGGAAAAACCAAACCGACCGCACTCCACCCGCGTCCAAACCTCGGGAGGAGTAAGCCAAAAGATCCGTCTCACTTAGAGGAATCCATCAAAGTCGACGACACGTAAATCGGACGTTCGGAGCTTAAGTTATGAGTGTTTCCGCTCCGAAGGCCCGATTGGTTTCGTGTACGAACCAACCCGGCTGAACCCAAAGTTCTAAGAAACCTTGAGTACAATATACCGAAACGACCGTCTAGATCCAGGGATCGCATTGCAATAGACGGTGCGTCGATCAGAGGCCCATATCTCATGTTGTGGGCAACAGACCGAAAAAGGTTCGGTATTAGGGGGCTCGGGCTCGGTCCGACCCGGACCGATACCCCCAGGGTCGGCCCGAACCAGGTCCGGGTCCGGCCCGCTTGGGCACGGCCCGGCCCGGCCTGGGCGCGGCCCAGCCTGGCGGTCCGGTTCGGCGGACCGGCCAGGGCAGCCACCCGGTGCGCGGTGCGCTGGCCAGGGGTTCGGCCAAACGACCGAACCATTCGGGGCGGGGGGTGCTGCCCCCACATGAAGTAAACCACGGCCCCTTAATGGGGTTGCTTCGTCCGGCCAGCCGGGGGGTTTCGAACCCCCTGGTTCCTCCATGGTCCGGCTGGCCCGCTCCGGCCGGTCCCCTTGCTCCGACGCCGGCGGCCCGGTACCGGCCACCGGTTCCGCTGTTCCGCCGTGGCCCTACTGCGGCCACGGTACTTTAGTGGTTCTCTGGTGCGGCGCGACGGCGCCGCATCTTTGGTTCGTTCTCAACAGCGCGGAGCGACGGCACTGCGTCTTGGTTCGTCTTCAACGGCGCGGCGTGACGGCGCCGCTCTCCTCCCCTATTCCTTATCAAAAAATTCTGTGCAGTGATTCGGCACTGCGTTGCCTTGATCGCCACAACAAAACAAACAACCAAAAAAAGTGGGGTGTGTCGGTCGTGTTCGTGCGGTCCGACATCCTCCCGTTATCACGATAACAGGCGGTTCAAATAAAAGGAGAAGCGATGGAAGATTTCACGAACCAACAAATAAAATAAATCCCAACCTCAACGCTGTCATCAAACGAGCGTTCATCGCAGAATTAACCATCGCGGAAGAAGATGTCCGCCGCGGAAGAAGAAGATCGTCGCGGAAGAAGAGAATCGTCGTTTGCGGTAGGTGAACTTTGAGGAAGGCATCACTCGCCATCGTCCTCCGTCGGAGATTGGCGTTCTTCGTTGGTGGTGGTGCGTTCTTCACTTTCTTCATCGGCGGTGGTGCGTTCTTCGTGTTCTTCGTCGAAGAACGGAGAATCTTCTCTTTTTCTCCCAAAGGTTTATCACAACACAACCCCGACCATAATAAAATAAGTCCAAAACTTATTTTATTATCAACCTAATTTTTTGAAATTCAAAAGATAAGAAACGAACAATTAATTCGATTAATTAATTGTAACAATTTAGCTTCCCAATTTAATGGGGCGTTTCTTAACCAGAAAAACGCACGGTTGACTTTCATTAAAGAGGGGGTTTGTGTGTGCGTTACTTAGGATGGAAGAAACGGTGGGGCTCGTGCGGGCCCCACCACACAAATATCCTACCAAGTGGGTAGGATATTTTGGGTTCCACCTTATCCGCTTAACTTGGCTTAAGTGGCTTTAAGTGAAATAAAATAAAGTGTTGCACCACTTTTATTTTATTTCTTAACTTTAAGCCCAAAAATTAAAAACCACACCTGAGAAAATGCAACTCTGGAAAAGGAATTTCTAAGAAAATACCGGCGCTGCGATTCCATCGGTTCCCTCGGAATTCGATTCCGAGAACCGGTTCAAAAGTTAGAAAACCCCACTCGTTCGTTCTCTGAACGTACCCGAGCTAAACTTAGGAAAATGATTTCGGGCACACCGTGCCTCGGAATTAGGTGCCGTCAGAAACTGCATTGTTGTAAAATTCCAAATAAAATTAAGAAAAAAATTTCCCTGAATTTTACAGGTCTTTACAGCACTCCCACCTCAAGGCTTTACGTCCCCGTAAAGATACATCATAACTAGGGAAACAAATGTGGGTACTGAGCACGCATCTGAGACTCCCTCTCCCATGTGCTCTCCTGAAGGTTCTCGTGCTGCCACCTGATGCGCACTAGAGGAATCGACTGTCCAAGTAAGACCTACTACTTTTGATCCTCAATCTCCACCAGGACCTCTGCAAAAGTCGCTCCATCATCAATGTCCAGCTCCCCATGGTCAATTATGTGCATCGGGTCGTGCACGTATCTCCTCAGCTGAGATACATGGAAGACATCGTGCACCCGGTGCAACTGAGGTGGTAGAGCTGGGCGATAAGCCACCTCACCAATCCGGCTGAGGACCTGGAACGGTCCGATGAAGCATGGAGACAACTTGCTTCCTCATCCAAATCTCTGTAATCCACGTCGAGGTGAGACACGCAAGAAGACGTGGTCGCCATCCTCGAACTCCGGTGGCCTCCGCCTCCTGTCAGCATAAGACTTTTGTCAGCTCTAAGTTGTCCTCATCCGCTCTTGGATGACCTGGACCTTCTCAGTCGTGGCCTGGACCATCTCCGGTCCCACAAGTGCTGACTCCTCGAGGTCTGTCCAGCACAAAGGAGATCTGCAAGGTCGGCCGTACAACGCCTTGTAAGGTGCCATCCCGATGGGGGAGTGGTAGCTGTTGTTGTATGAAAACTCCACCAAGGGTAGGTGGTCCTCCCATCTATGACCAAAGTCGAGGATACATGTGCGGAGCATGTCCTTGAGAGTCTGAATGATCCTCTCTGTATGACCATCTGTCTGAGGGTGAAAGGCGGTGCTCAGACGTAGCTGCGTCCCAAACGCCTCCTGCAACCCCTTCCAAAGTCGGGAAGTAAAGCGAGCATCTCGATCGGAGATGATAGATGATGGAACCCCGTGAAGTCGTACAATCTCCTGAACGTAGAGACGCCCCAAGCTCTCCACTGAGCCCTTCTCTCTGATGGGTAAGTAGTGAGCCGACTTGGTGAGTCGGTCGACAATCACCCAAATGGAGTCGTGACCTCTGGAAGTGCGTGGAATTCCGGTCACGAAGTCCATAGATATCCCATCCCACTTCCACTCCGGGACCTCCAAGGGTTGTACCAAGCCTGCTAGTACCTGATGCTCTGCCTTCACTAGCTGGAAAGTGAGGCATCGAGAAACGAACTCTGCCACAGCCTTCTTCATGCCCGGCCACCAGTGCTGTCGTCTGAGATCCTGGTACATCTTCGCCACTCCAGGATGTACCGCCAAAGGAGAAGTGTGAAACTCTCTCAGCACCTCCTCCCGTAAATCAACTGGTACCATGGTACGTCCTCTGAAAAGGACGTCGTGCTCTGCTCCAAAGCAGAAACCATCAGGTGCCTGTCCTGAGGATATATATGCATGCCACGTCTCACAGTCATCGTCCCCACGCTGTGCCTCTCTGACCCGCTGCAGTAGTGGAGGGGTGACTGTGAGAGACTGAAGGAAGGCTGCTCCAACTCTATCCACAAAGGATATCTGCAAAGCGGCTAGCTGCTCTGTCGCCTCCTCAAGTAGCTGAATGCCTGTCCACCTGCTGAGAGCATCGGCTACTACGTTCCCCTTCCTAGGAGTATAGACTATCTCAAAGTCATAGTCCTGGAGGAACTCGAGCCATCGCCGCTATCTCAGGTTCAGGTCCTTCTAAGAGAAGATGTACCTGAGACTATTATGGTCAGAAAAGACTGTAAAGTTCTCACCCATCAGGTAGTGTCGCCATGTCTTCAAAGCGAAGACCACTGCTGCTAACTCCAGGTCATGGGTAGCGTAGTTCTGCTCATGCGGCCTCAACTGACGTGATCCATATGCGATCACTTCCCGCTCCTGTATCAGGACACATCCGAGTTCAGTCCCTGATGCATCGCAGTAGACTATGTGCCCTACTCCCTCCTCCGGTAACCTCAAGATAGGTGCGCTGGTCAATCTCTGTCTCAGCTCCTGGAAGCTCTACTGACATCTGTTTGACCACACAAAGGTTTTCCCCTTCTTCGTCAAAACTGAGTGTGGTTCCGCAACTCTGGAGAAGTCTAGCACAAATCTCCGGTAGTATCCAGCTAATCCCAAGAAACTCCGCACCTCTGTCACGCACCTGGGTGGATCCCAAGCTAGCACTGCATCGATCTTCGCAGGATCCACCGCAAATCCTACCTCAGAGATGATGTGTCCCAAGAAGTGGACCTCGCGTATCCAGAACTGACACTTCGAGAGATTTCCATAAAGCTGGTGCTCTCGGAGTGTGTCTAGTATAACTCGTAAGTGGTAGGAGTGCTCCTCCTCAGTCGTCGAGTAAATCAAAATGTCGTCGATGAAGACCACGACAAATCGATCGAGGTATGGCTGAAAGATTCTGTTCATAAGGCCCATGAACACTGCTGGAGCATTGGTTACGCCGAATGGCATAACCAAGAACTCATAGTGGCCATACCGACATCTGAAGGTCGTCTTCTACACGTCCTCGTCCCGAACTCTGAGCTGATGATAGCCTGACCTGAGGTCTATCTTCGAGAACCATCATGCTCTCTTGAGCTGATCAAAGAGGTCATCAATCCTTGGTAGCGGATACCTTTTCCTCACTGTCACCTGGTTCAGGCGATGATAGTCGACACAAAGTTGCAAGCTCCCATCTGCCTTCTTGGAGAACAATATCGGGGAAGCCCAGGTTGAAACACTGGGTCGGATGAAACCCTTGCCCTGCAAATCCTCCAACTGTACACGTAGCTCTCGAAGCTCGGTGGGAGCCATGCGATATGCTGGAGTGGATATCAGGGCTGTTCTAGGGTACATATAAATATAAAAGTGTACCTCTTTGCGAGGAGGTAGTCCTGGAACGTCGCCGGGAAAGACGTCTGTATACTGATCCACCACGGGAGGAAAAATAGGAATCTGCACGTCAACTTCTCCTAGGATGATGCTAGCCAACTGATGAGTGATGGGTTGTCCTCTCCTCTGCGAGAGTCCATCCTATGCTGCGAAGGCTCCCTTCTCGCCGGTAAAGGTGAACCTGCTCTCGTCGGTGTGTACACATCGCACCTTGCGCCTAATACAGTCAATCTATGCATGGATGGTAGATAACCAATCCATTCACAAGATGACGTCGTAAGGCCTCGACGCCGCTACAAGAAGATCCCAGCCGAAGCTCTCGCCTCCTGGAGTAAGCTCACACTGCCGGAACCAGTGCGTAATCATCGAGTCTCCTCCCGTAGGAGTCTCTAGCCGTAAGGATCGAGCCAACGGCTCAGTCAGAATCTCTGAGCTATGAACAAGGGCAGCGGCTATGAAAGAGTGACTCTCTCATGTGTTTACAAGAACTACAGCAAGGGTGGAATAGAAACAGATAGTACCTCGAATCATCTTGGGAGTGCCGTGGTCGTAGGCCTCCGCTTCCTAGAGCTGTGCCTGTCTCTGCCCGCCAGCTCCCTGTGGTCGGGCTGGACCTCCTGGTGGTGGTGGTGGCGGTAGATCCTCAAAGCGTTTCCCACCACCTGCTACTTGGAGAGATCCTCTGCCTCATCCACCTGCTCTATGCGGACCGCCACGGTCGACCCTCTGCCTCTGCCTGGGTGGCCCCTCAACCGTCTTCTGCTCCTCGGCACGGCGGGTCGTGCAGTCATGAGCCATGTGGCCCTGCCCGCCGCATGTGTAGCACAGTCTGCCTCTCGAAATACTGGCTCCGTGCTGTGTGCCCCGCACTGCTGAGCCAGTGTCCTGAGGTTGTCTGCCTGAGGGTCTGGTCTGCCTGGACCCATGAGTCATCCGTCGACTGCTTGCTGCTGAAGACTCTGCTACGTGCCGCCCCACGGTAGGTCTTGCTGCTGAAGAAGGATCCGCAAGAAAGCTCTCGATCAAAAGGGCTCGCTCTAGTACTCCTGCCTGAGTCGGAATGCTGAGGGAGATCAGCGATGCCCTGATATCATGCCTCAATCCCTGCTCAAAGGTCCGGGTCTGGAAGAATGGGTCTCGTACCATGTCTGTCGAGTAGCGCGAGAGATCAGTAAATCTCGCCGAGTACTGGGCGACCGTCAAGCTACCCTGCCGCAGCTGTAGAAGCTCATGGATGCGTACCGCACGGAGGGTGGCTGGGATGAACTCTGAGCGAAAGAGGCTCTCAAAGTCTGTCCAGAAGAGAGATTCCACATCGTTCACCTGGAGCATCAAGCTCCACCATCGGCCCGCTGCCGCGTGCAGTAGGCTTGCTGCGAGGATCACCATGAGGTCTGCGGGTGTCCTCACTAACCTGAAAACTCGTACCACTGCCTCCAGCCAATCCTCGGCAGCCTGGGGGTCCGTCTCCCCGTGGAACCTGGGCGATCGTTGGCGCTGAAACTCATGCAGTGCACTAAGGCGACGTGCATCGTCAGTGGCTGGGGCTGGAAGCATCGGTGGCTCGGCGGGTAAAGGTACCGTCGGTGCCTCTGCTGACAAAGGGCCCTGAACTGAGGCCTCGTCGCTCGGTGGGCTGTCGTCACGTACAACTCTCAGAACCCTAGCTGGCTGCCATCGTGGGGCCATCCTTAAAAGAAACAGGTTTTCCACGGTCAAACAGTATACCTGGTGAGCTAACATAAAGTAATCACAAAGAAAACTTAAAACACACATGCAATCAATGTTTTCACGCATTAAGTCGGAAATCAGAAGTCAGGGTCCTTGTGTACGGATACGTCGGCTGCCGCACTAACACTGGACTCCCTGGACTGATAACCACACCCAATACGCTTAACACTATTGCTTCACATAGAAAAAGATCAGAGTCCAAAGTTCTGTGGTAGAACCGAACTCCTCTAATACCAATTTGTCACGACCCGTCCTCGGGGCCCGTGCCGTGACTACCCCAAGCCTGAATTCCGTAGGCCAGGGGATGGCGACTAGAACCAAGGCATAAATCCCGGTAAAGAGGGAAGGCATTGCCTCTATAATGTAAAGAAACACCATAGAGAAAGCAAACAGTAGAAGTAAACACTATGTAAAAACTGGGTACAACAGTAAGTGCGGAAAAGTAAGTGGGCCAGTATACAAACCCAAACTGAAAGTAAAGTAAAACTGGAAAGGGAAAAAAGAAACTGAAAAGTAAAGCCGCAATGTCGAGCCGTCCACTGGAAGCCCCACCTGAAGGGTGAGTACAGATAGACTCCACAGCTCCTCGGTCCAGTCGTCCACTCCGAGTACGTCCAGCCCAGTGGTCTACCTCCGGGTACTGACCTGCTCCGCAAGCCTCAACCGCGATCAGCGCTATCCGTTATCTGCAACCAACACAATGTAGTGCGGGCATAGCCCGTGCAGGGGTGAGTATAAGCTACTCAGTAGGGGCCCCGAGACCCCCGAAGGTCTCCCAGAATCCACATAGGATAAACCACAAAGTAAAGATACAATCACGAAGTAACATCTGACACTACTTAGGTATATGCCATTACATATACCTAAGTCATCAATTCCAGTACTCTCCAACTTCCGAGCCCAAGTACAACCCATTCCACACAGGAATGAAAAACGTAAATCCACATAGGATAGCACAACACAATCCACATAGGAAAGAAAAACGTAAATCCACACAGGATAGCACAACACAATCCACATAGGAAAGCAAACAGGATTCAGCTCACATAGGTTTACTTCTTTGTATGACGATAGAGATGATCATATATATCCACTGATTCATCTATGTCGTCGGACCCACAAAGGATCGATAGGTACTAACCACCGCAATGACCCACAAAGGATCTGGCCCACACAGGATCGATTGGTAACTAACCCCCGCAATGACCCACAAAGAATCTGGCCCACAAAGGATCGAAAGGTAACTAACCCCTGCAATGACCCACAAAGGATCTGACCCACAAAGGATTGAAAGGTAACTAACCCCCGCATTGACCGACAAAGGATCTAACCCACAAAGGATCGAAAGGTAACTAACCCCCGCAAAGACCCACACAGGATCGGACCCACAGAGGATCTGTAGGCGCTGGCCCACACAGGACCGCTGAGCGCTGACCCACACAGGATCAGACCCACACTGGATCGGTAGCACTGATCCACATAGGATCTCTGAGTGATGTAGTCGTCGTCGTCGAATCCACTGAGGATCTCTGTACCGTCATCGTCGTCGTCGCAGACCCAGCCAGCTCTAGGGTTCCCGCACACAACAAGCTCGTTCGGGAGGGTCCGCTCCACGAGCCTAGAGGCTGATACATCAACTGACACATAGTCTAGAGTGGATGTATCCAAAAGTTCTGTGTCATCAACAGGAACTCAACATCGCAGACGGCGCGTCAATCGGACGCCCAGTCTGAGAGTTATTGGCTTTTTCGTTCCAGGGGATCAGTTGGTTTTTAGGGCAAAACCAAACCGACCACACTCCACCTGCGTCCAAACCTTGGGAAGAGTAAGCCAAAAGATCCATCTCACTTAGAGGAATCCATCAAAGTCGATGGCACATAAATCGGACGTCCGGAGCTTAGGTTATGAGTGTTTCCGCTCCAAGGGCCCGGTTGGTTTCGTGTACGAACCAACCCGGCTGAACCCAAAGTTCTCCGAAACCTTGAGTGCGATTTACCAAAACGACCGTCTCGATCCAAGGATCGCATTGCAACTAACGGTGCGTCGATCGGAGGCCCGTAACTTATTTTATGGGCAACAGACCGAAAAAGCTTTGGTATTAGGGGGTTCGGGCCCGGTCCGACCCGGCCATATACCCCCAGGGTCGGCCCGAACCGGGTCCGAGTCCGGCCCGCTTGGGCATGGCCCGACCTGGGCGCGGCGCGACCTGGCCTGGGCACGGCCCGACCCGGCGGGGTGCGGCCCAGCCTGGCGGTCCGGTTCAGCGGACCGGCCAGGGAAGCCGCCCGGCACGCGGTACGCTGGCCAGGGGTTCGGCCGAACGGCCGAACCGTTCGGGGGGTGGGGCGCTACCCCCGCGTGAAGTAAACCGCAGCCCCTTAATGGGGCATCTTCGTCTGACCAGTCGGGGGGTTTCGAACCCCCGGTTCTTCCATGGTCCGGCCGGCCCGCTCCGGCCGGCCAGCTTCTGCCGCCACAGGACCGACAAGGCAAGTCCCCTTCTCTGACGATGGCGGCCTGGTACTGGCCGCCGGTTCTACTATTCTGCCATGGCCCGGAACCGGCCACAGCCTTGGTTCGTCTGGCATGGCACAAAGGCTCCGCGGCCCCGCTCCGGCCGTTGTACTTTAGTGGTTCCCCGGTGCGGCGCAACGGCACCGCATCTTTGGTTCATTTTCAACGGCGCGGCACGACGGCGCCGCATCTGGGTTCGTCTTCAATGGTGCGGCGTGACGGCGCTGCGCTCCTCCCTTTTCATTATCAAAAAATTCCGCTCAGTGCTTCGGCACCACGTTGCCTTGATCGCCGCAACAAAATCAACAACCAAAAAAAGGGGAGGAGTGTCGGTAGTGTTCGTGTGGTCCGACCTCCTCCTGTTATCACGATAACAGGTGGTTCAAATAAAAGGAGAAGCGACGGAAGATTTCACGAACCAACAAATAAAATAAATCCATACCTCAACGCTGTCTTCGAACGAGCGTTCATCCTGGAATTAACCGTCGCGGAAGAAGAGGTCCGTCGCGGAAGAAGATGATCGTCGTAGAAGAAGAGAATCGTCGTTTGCATTGGGTGATCTCTGAGGAAGGCGTCACTCGCCGTCGTCCGCTGTCGGAGATTGGCGTTCTTAGTCGGCGGTGGTGTGTTCTTCGCGTATTTCATATTTATAAATTGT